>JAUZSU010164429.1:0-13601 GCA_034780255.1 Parotocinclus maculicauda | reverse complement strand
CCTGGGTTCAAATCCCACCTCTGCCAAGCTGCCACAGTTGGGTCCTTAAGCAAGGCCCTTAACCCACCATTGCTTGGCTTGTAAGACTGTATGAGTTGTAAGTCGCTCTGTATAAGGTCGTCTGCTAAATGCTGTAAATGTAAATATATTCTTGACCCTTAATCAACAAGATACATGTGAGGGTTCTTTTAATCAGAAGTGTTTTATATTCAGACCAATATGCTATAAGGTTTATCTTCTGTGTCTTTTAACACGGCTCGAGAGACAAGTGAACACTGTAAGTGGCTTAAAGCAAAGCACTTAGATCCTCAGTGGCTCTGGTCTGGTCTAAGTAATTTTGTCTGACATAAAAGGCTCCACCTCCTGCTATTGTTTCTTGCCCCAGTCTCACGCTTGTCCTGAGAAAAAAACAAACAAACAAAAAAACTAATTTGCTCTACTTGGGCCACTGTTTGGCCGGAAAACAATGCCAGCAAAGCCACTCGGCCACATCAATCTACCTCAGCGAACGCTAGCAAGGCTGAGAAAGTGTTATTGTGTCGCAGTGAGAAATGAATGTGCAGGCTGATGCAGCAGTGACGGCGGTATTGGAAACAGAACACCCCACCTCCCCCCAAAGTGACAAGCTCTGCTCGCCCACAGGCTCTTGCCAGAAGTGCAGAACAAAGGAGCAGTGTGGGTGCAGGTGGAATGAAGCAATCTACAGCATTCAGATGACTGTGTTGGCCTTTCAATTGCGCCATATTACCTCATGGCAGGGGCTAGATTAGGCTGTCTGTACTCTGCTTATGTGGGGGATTCAGTAATTTCAGTAAATCCTCAGTGTCTAATGTAGGGATAAATCTGTTTAGATTAATGCCTTTGATAGGGCTATGTAATGTAGCAGAATGAGGAATATGTGAGGTTTTATAGCCCAATGATTTGTGTTTGCAAAACAGTTTGTACTGACTCTTTAACTCAAGGGCAGAACATAAACAGCATAAACCACATGATTTGCTTGGTAAACCACAAATGGTTTGTACAGCCTTCCCTTGGGTTTGCCATTACTTCAGATGTGGCCAGCTTATTTCCAGCTCACTGACTTTATAGAAAGTCTATACTTCTCTCTACAGGGCATCAAGCACATTGGATGGATTCGGCACTTTGCATAGATATAACACTTTTTATTGAGTATTTATTAAGAAGATGCAAACACGGCCAACATTCTGGCTTAATCTGCTTAAAGCATTAGTTAAAGTTCAGGTTAAATTGAACTTGAAAAACAACCAACCGTGACATGTTTTTGACGTGAAGGTTTAAATCGTAGAAATGATTAGATCTTGGTGCATCTCTGGCCCGTTTACCAGTGGCAGTTGGAAAGGTAAGAATGAGACCTGAGAGTGCAGGGCATTATTGCAGGACTCTGAGAGGCTGCTTGGCCAAGAAGATTAATGTCCTGTTAGTTCTACCAGTTTGTCAGCAAGGTGTTTAAGAACACAGCGGTTAAGAGCTCACGCTGTCGCAGCCTGTTGAAGCACTTGGCTTGGCACTGGAGGGAGTCTAGGTGCAGGAGGTGGGAGAGTAGAAGGAAAAGAAAGTAATCAGAAAGTGAAGAAATTTATTACCACTGCAGAACGTTTGGCTTTTAACCGGCTCTCCTTTTTGCGGGCGTCCAATATTAAAGCCATTTCTCTTTCATCCTTTCTCTCAGCCCTTACTCAGACAAGCAATATGTCTCAAACTGTCTGGCCTCAAGTTCGGTCAAAATCCAGCAGTGATAACTCATTATAGGACCTAACTGAGCCTTCATATGGCTGTCTTGCGTGGGTTTATGGGACCGGCAAAGAGCCATCCACCATCCAAACACTTTTAAAGACACTGTAAGGGAATTAATGGGCAGAATATAATGTCTTTTCTCAGACGTTCACTATAAATTATGGGGGTGGGATGAGGAAATAATATGTAATTGCTACAGATTTATTCTTTCCCTCTATATAAAATTTTGTGCCTAACCTTGAAGAGTACTGGAGCAAGAATGGTATGCAGATTCTTATCAGTTATTGTGATTAAAAAGGGGCTAGTAAATAACAGTTGAAAGCTACTTGGGCTACATTTGCTTGTCCATCACAGCAGTAAATTTAAGATTGAGTTCTGTCCCCTGGTACCTAAGGGAGGAGAAGCCAGATGGTGATCGTTCCTGTATAAATACTTTAACACTACATGGGGAAGACATTCAAAGATTCCATGGACATAATGGACATACTAGTTAAATAAATGGGGCATTTTATAATGATATCTTTTTTCAGAAATTTTCATTTTAGAATCAACCCATATCTATATCTGTTGGTTATTGTAGATGTGGCAGAGCTCAGCTCACATGTGGTGGAGATCATCTTAGAAGTCCCAGAGCTCAGTGTGGAGATACTGGAGCTCATCCCCACCCAGCTCAGGCACAAATTAAGCTGTTTGTGAGAGTGTGTGTGATTGTATGTTTGAGTGTATGAGTTCCCTGTGATGGAAAGGCACCTGTCCAGGGTTGCAACCTTTCACCGGGTGCTACCTTATAGGCTTTGACCCTGACCCTCATGACATTGAATTGCATTAGGCTAATATAGAAAACGAATGAGTGAATGAATCATTTGAGCAAGCTCTTTACTTGAAACGTGCACAGCATAGCATGCTGTGATTATGCGGTTTCCTGTATTCTATACCAATTTGAAAAAATATTTATCGTCATGAGAACATGATTAACGTTAAAGGTTTTGTATCTCTAATATTTGTTTTTTTTTAAACAAAATCTCCCTGTAAGCCTCCATAAAGCCAATAGGCCATAGATTCAATCAGTCATTATGCCAAGTCTTGTTTTATGCCTTAGTTTGTGTTTGCCTTGTTAAATGTTTAGGAGTTAACAAGCGATGTGGTACATGAGAACCAGCAATGCAGATTGTGTAATTTGCTAACAAGTACTCTTATAGTATATAATTACTACACACCTTTAATTCATGATAAAATACTAAAGTATTGCCTATTGCTTACAAATGTTTAGTCTGCCTTTATTGTCCAGATGTGCAGCTTTTCTAAAAATACTCCCATACTCCTCTGTGAACAGACCGTCCCTTACTCTATGACCACTGTAAGGTCTCGTAACGTCACATGGCAAAACACCTTTTGCAGTGCTAGCCATTAATTTTCCACATACAGGCTTGCAAATGCCTCTAAGCTGGCTGTATGTCCCTTGGTCTTCCATAAACCAGCTTTCCAGTTCAAATGAGCATACCTCTTTAGCTGGTGCATTTTCACGGTTGTAAGAGCTTACATGACTGGCTGGCTCATGCTCAGTGGTTCATGGGAGTGGATTTCTCCACTGTAATTAATGAGACAGACACCTTCTAGTAACTTAAATGGACTTGGCTTGCAGGTTATTGCCCTCAGGGCTTGTCTGTCTACACATTGTAACTGTGGGTAATTGAGCCTTCTGCACAACATGGCTATTATTAATGTCATTGTTCCTGAAAATGCTTGTAATTGGGTAAAAATGATTATTTGTCTAGTGAGCATGCCACACAAAGGTAAGTCCAAGTTGTAGCACTTTTATCTATAGTTGCAAATGAGCTTTAGACAAAGCTGACCGTGATTGAGCCCTAGCAGGTGACAGGTGATGGGAAAAGACCCATTAAGAAGTAACTGTTAGAGAAACCAAACAGAGAGAATCTGTCTTTAAGAGTAAATCCTAATTTATGCCACAAATAGGAACTGATTCTCAAATACTGTTGAAATCCACAACACTATGCACTGTTTTCACTCTGTGGATGGGCAAATTCAACACATGTAATTAACTGCAGCGGTAAGAATACTTATTACCATAATCTCTGTGATTATAAGAAGCGCAGCACCAGCCAACCATTTCAGTGTTTAGTAAAACTTTGTGTTTAGTCATACTTTATGCATCAGAGGTTGCACTGCTTTGTGTGTCATTACAACTGCTGAATGTGTGTCATTATAACATCGAATGTGTCTAGCAAGGTTTAAATATAGGTTAAAAAGGAGGAGACAGTCATTTTGACCGTTTTGAAATTTTGAGATATAATAACTTTCACATAATTAACCCCCCATATCCAAAGAGCTGTGACGTTTATTATATTGGAGCATATTTTAGTCTGACACTGTTTTGAAATTAATATTACAGATCACACAAGTGTTCTAAGCATGAATACCTTGAAAGACAAGGTCATTTTGACCGTTTACGGTCAAATATCATCTTCGCAAGCCATCTGTTTTTAACCACTCTTTCAGAACGTCACTCGTTACCCTGACAACGCGGCTACAGTTTATCTTAGATAGAAAGTGTCCTGTAAAAAGCTGCTGAATTCGCTCATTTAGGCTTTATGGATATAAAAAAAGCTTATTACCTTGTTGTGTAAAACATAAAATATTATGGTTATTTATATTTGCAATTAATATTTTTTATAATTTTTGTTGTTATAGTTTTTATCCTCATTATTATTTTCTTTGGATGTACAACATCATATATCCATATATTGCAATAGTATATTAACTAAAATAATCATTAGTACAATCCAGTATTATTGTCTTTCGGGCATTTTATGACCTATTTTAACAAGAATAAATTAATTTATTTATTTATTCTGTATGATAACATAAAAATGCATGCAAAATGTAGATGGTCAAAGTGACCACGGTGGCCATTCTAGTCATTATGGACTCCTGGCAATTCTAGTGTTAAGTGGGTTACTTGTCTAATTAATAAATTATAATCTTTCACAAACATACAAAACTGAGCAAAAGTCTTTTTGGTTCCTATTAGATTTTTTTAAAGCAATTATATAATGATCATATAGAATTATGATCGTTTTGTTTATTAAGAATGAAGCAAAAAATAAATGACAATTCTTGTCCCACAATTCTTAGGTAACATGGCTTCTACGGGCAAAAGTCAGTATTTAGTGAGACCTCCCTTGTTTTGGGGAGACGGTCCTGAATTATTCTGAAGTGATCTTCTTCTGGTATACTATGCCATGCTTCTCAGCACTTCACAGAGCTCTTTAAATTTAGGCTGTCTTTTACTGATATCTCCGTTCAGATTATCTTTCTTTTTAAATATTGTTTACTAACTTATTGTATTTTTGGTTATATTCTAATAAAAGACTAAGAAATAATTATATATGGTCATTATACCACTGCAAAAACAAAATACAATACTGTCCATGTGAGTGAATATTCTGCCTTGCATTCCTATAATTGTGTATAAAAGCACGGTGTATCTGTGTAGCATGTTATAATTAAGAGTTAAGGGAATATATTTAACTTTAAGCAACAAATAGGTTGATGGGTTATTTCAAACTGTTACCGTTGTAGACGTGCAGCTACTGAATTTGTATATACGTATATAATAATTGTGTAAATTATCTTAATGGTCCAACTATATCCCTTTTAAAAGCTCACACATGAATGCTGAAAAAAAATTCTAAGTTTAGGAAAGCGAGTGCAACATCTTTTGCATTAGCAAGTAATAGCAAATTGGAGAAAAGCTAATTATTTTTTATAAGAATTTGATTCTGAAGCCAACATTTCCTTGCCTAGTAGCACCAAGGTTGAAGTGCCAACTGCATTTGATAAAAACAAGTCTTTCAGGCTAAATGGGCAGGAGAGTGACTGTCGTTGCACTGGGGTTTAGCACCATGCCACCTCACGTTCCTGCACCCTGCAGTCTTTTGGCTTAAATGTGTTAGTGAAATTGGATTTAATTACAGCTCAGTAAGCTTAAGCTTTCTCCCGCCTTACAGATATTTAATCTCAATTTCAATCTGTGTGAGGAAAATCTCAAGATTTGTTAATGTCTCTAGAAAGGTATGTCTGTGTTTTGTCAGGTTATTTGATGCCAATCGTGATTTTCTAATCTAATTCTTATTCTGTCTTGCTTTCTTTTTCAGGCTGTGTTTAGGTGCCAGGGATCCATACTGTGGCTGGGATAGAAAGCAGAGACGCTGTACTACTATTGAGGATAGTTCCAACATGAGCCAGTGGTTCCAAAACATCACAGCTTGTCCGGTAAGAGGAAACCGCTGTACAGGTTGGACAAAATGACAATGTGATATTAATATCGTAAAACAAAAATACTCCTACACAACTTCTATAAGAACTCATTATTATTCATTGTAACTGTTTCTTATGAAAGTGCTAGTGTTATTGTAGGTTCATTCCAGTCCAAATGGAGTCACAGCTACTTATTTATAGACTACAAAAAAAGACCACTTTTTACACGAGTGAAATCATTTAATTGTGCAATTGTAAAAAAAAAACAAAAAAAAAAAAGGATTATGGTGTGGAGTTGTTTTTCAGAAGTTGGGCTCAGCATACCACCAAGAGATTGGACAATTTCAAGCTCCCAACTTTGTGGGAACAGTTTGGGGATTGCCCCTTCCTGTTCCAACATGAGTGCACAACGCAAGGTCAATAAAGACATGGATGAGCGAGTTTGGTGTGGAAGAACTTGATTGGTCCACACAGAGTCCTGACCTTAGCCCGAGTAGAAACCTTTGGGATAAGTTAGAGCTAAGATTGCAAGCCAGACCTTTACCCCAACATCAGTGCCTCAGAAATGTGCTTCTGAAAGAATGGTAAAAAATTATAACGGAAACATTTTGGAAAGCTTTTCCAGAAGAGCTGAAGGTGTTATAGCTGCAAAGGGTGGGCCAACATCATATGAATCCCTCTGGATATCACTCAGGTTTGTATGTGTGTGGAGGCAGGCAGGACAGGCATACTTTTGGCAATATAGCGCATATGCCTGATTATGTCTATATGGCATAAAACACAATTCCAGAAAATAGTTGGATGTAAACCTTAGAGGTATTAAACTTGGTGTGTTGACAGTGTGTTTTAACAATGTTACTTAATCATGTGGTGAACCTGTAATTAGAGGTAATGTAATTGATTTTTAATCACTTTTTCCTACATTCTACAAACCACAGCGTGCAATTACCCTATAGGGAACATACAAGGGTTGGACAATGAAACTGAAACACCTGGTTTTAGACAAAGGTTTGGCTATAGTAGCCTGGCCGTGTATATTAACCCTGTGGATTCCGACGGACAGTTCTGTTGGAAACAGGAGAGTTGAGGTGCACATTTAATTCTGCCATGATTTGGGTAGCCGTGGTTTTATGTTTTTTGGATACAATCCGGGTTAGCACCCGATCATCCCTTTCAGACAGCTTCCTCTAGCATCCACAGTTAACCCTGTTGGATGTGGTTCGTTGTTCTTGGTGGTATGCTGACATTGGATATCGTGGCTCTTGATACATCACAAAGACTTGCTGTCTTGGTCACAGATGCGCCAGCAGGACGTGCACCAACAACTTGTCCTCTTTTAAACTCTGGTATGTCACCCAAAACTGTGCTCTTACACTGCTAATTGAACCTTCACACTCTGCTCTTACTGGTGCAATGTGCAATAAATGAAGATTGGCCACCAGGCTGGTCCAATTTAGCTATGAAACCTCCCACACTAAAATGGCAGGTGTTTCGGTTTCATTGTCCAACCTCTGTATATATATTTATATATATATATGTGTGTGTTCAGTTACGTCTCCAGTTTACTCCAGCCTTTCAATAACAGTGCTGAATTAACAGGGTCTGATTACACAGCACAGGCTCAGACAATCTCATCATGCTAAAAAGTAAGGGAACGTCAGTGAAATTGATGTAATTCTATTTTGTCTAGATAATTATCATTAGATAATAAGGTCATATTCCTTTGTTCTTTATATACAAACAAGAGTCTTTTTCTGAGTTATTATGCACTACTGCTGCTAGTAAATGCTAATTAAACCACTCACAGACCAATCTCAGATGACTCACAACCCATTTTAGTATGTACACACTACTGATCTGCCATAAAATTAAAACCACCTCTTAGTTTCCACTTACCATATACAGTAGGTGCACTTTGTATTTATATAATTACAGACTGTAGTCCATCTGTTTTATTACATGCTCTGTTCTGTAATGGACACTGCCTTCACAGGACCAGTACAGATCAGATACTATTTGGGTGGTGGATCATTTTTACAGCAGTGCTGCAGGAGCATTAAATGTGTCAGTGGATAAAGAATAGTCTAATAATCTAAAACATATTTTTGTCCAGTGAACACTGATGAAGTATTATAGGATGGCTAACACAAATTGTGCAACAACGTTTAAATATTGCCTGTGATTTTACATCTACAAAGGCCAAGGTAGTTAGGTATGTCTAATAAAGTGATCAGTGATCAGAAAAACTCCAAGATCACTGCTGCATCTGATCCACTCATACTATTGTTACACATTAAGGTGCCACTGGGATGATCCACCACCCAAGTAGTGGTCCTGACTGAAGGACAGGGTGGAAGGAGCAATGTCTTTTAGATTTCCAAAGTTAATAACTGGACAGTAGAGTGTGAGCCACTCCAATGCGTAACTGCTTTAATTACTAAACCATTTTGCTTTTGTTTCTTCTCATCACTGTTTCTATAAAGTATGTTTAATTTTTGTCTGTAAATTCTCTGTCTCTGAATACACAAGATAAACAGCTGCTTTAATTACACTTCTCACAATAATTGGGAGATATTTTAAAATGAATATAAAGAAGATCCCACAAGAACTGAACAATCTGATTCTGTTCGTGCTCCATCACTGTCAGTATGTTTTGGTAGTCTTGGGTGACCATAAACCCTACTGTACACAATAGTCAATGTGTGGCACTCTCATCCAGTTTGACATGTTTCTGTTCACCTCCATGAATATGTTACTTGCTACTCAATCACCATAATTGAGTTTGCATCTTATTCGCATAATCAAACAACTTTTCATTTGCTTATTTAATAATATTGTTTAATGGAATTAAATAAAATGTTTTTTTTTTTCATATTCAATTTAAAATGTTCCATAATTTTTGTAAGCAGTGTACTTTAGGCTGGCAAAAACTTTTCTGACATGTCTGCCAATTCACCAGAAATATTGGCAGTTAACTACTTAAATTTTAGCCAAGATTGTGTGTATGTGTGTGTATTTCATCCTGTGTCGGCATAAGGATTAAAATTATTTTCATACTTACAAAATTGTGTGTGAAACGTTGATACAAGTCAGAATTTTTACAATGCTTTTTTTTCTAAACAACCATTTTATTAGTACCTACATGACTTTGAAAAAGTGGAGAACAATTATCCATATGCAAAATTCACAAAATAATAATATTATTTACACTCTCACAAAGCACTTTATTAGAAACACTGCACTAATACTGATTTGGGCCTCCCTTTGCTCGCTAAACATTCCCAATTCTTTGTGGCATATATTCCACAAGCTGTTGGAAACCTTTCTAAGATTCTGCTCCATGCTGACGAGTGCATCATGCAATTTGTCTGTGGCGCATGTTCATGCTGAAAATCTCCCATTCTGTCACATACCAGAGTTCTGTTGGATTCATATCTGATGAGTGGGAAGGTTACTGAAGAACTCATCACATCCGTGAAATCAGTCTGAGACATTATCTTTGTAACATGATGCAATATAATGCTGGAAATAGCATTATAAAAGATGAGTAAATAGTGAGAAGAAAAGAGATGAACATGGTATATACTTCAAATAGGAGGTGACATTTAAGCACTGATTAATTGGTATTAATGGGACCAAAATGTGACAAGAAAACATTCCCCAGACCATTACACCACTTCCACCAGTATGGACTGTTCACATGGAAGGTTAGCTCCAACAATTCATGCTGTTAATGCCAAATTCTGGCACCCCAGAAGCTAGGTCTTAAACTGCCCAGTTTGGGTGAGCATGTACATAACATGCCCCCAGTATTCTGTTTTTGGGTGGAACCCAAGCTGTTATCTGAGTTACCATAGCCTTTTTGTCAGCTTAAAATAGTCTGGCAATTCTGCTTTTGAAAGATCAACACCTAGATGATCATCAATAAGATGCTTCTGTCTACAGAACTCCCAATCACCGGATGTTTTTTCTTGATTGCTTTCTGATTAAACTCTAAAGACTGTTGTTTAGGAAACTGCCCAGAAAATCAACAGTTCTGGATACTCAGATCAGCCTGTCTGGTACCAACAACCATTCAATAACTTCCACACCTATATCTACCAACTCTGGATGTCAGGGAGCCAGTACCTACACAGAGTACCAATGTATCAAAGGGAATGTGCAAACACTGGGACACTTGTGTTGTCCCCAGACTGGGGAGGAATCCCAGTCAGACGTGGGGAGAACATACAAAGTTCACACAGGTGGAGTTTGAACCTGAAATCAAATTGGGCCACTCATGAACAATTATAATACTGTAAAGATTACAGAGTAAATTAATGTGTACTCAGTGGGTGTACATACAGTCTAACCATCGGTAATAACATTTAAATCACTGACAGGTCAAGCAAATAACTCCAAAAATGTAATGTTGTGCTGTGAAGCATTGGGTCCTTGAAGTGATTTTACTTTGAGACATGCAGAGCACTGTAATACAATTTTAGTATAATTTATCCTTATGGAAGCAACAGTACTTAAACACCATGGCAGCCTACACGTGTATTAACAAACACAAAATTCCCATCACAAGTGGATTCATGCACAAATCACTTTTGAGTTAAAAAGCAAATTCTATGGAATTACGATCCAGTGCTAGCCATGAATGCAATCCAGTGAATGTGTGTGCATTTTAAATATAATTTAATTATAATTTACAAAATACAATTTATTAATTTATAATTTACAGATTCCATTGCAGTTGGATACTCTTATATAGTAAATATGTTAACAGAACACTTAATACACGGTAATGAGTATACATGCAAATTCCTCATAGACATTTTCATGGTTTTAAAAAGCATCCAGTAAATGTCTGATCATGTGCAATGCACTGTGAAACAAATAAAATGTTGAAAGAACTTATGCAAGAGCCCCTCAAAGTCTCTTTATTACCGTAGATCCAATATTACTAAGCATAATATTGCTTAGGGTGCAGTATTGAGTACTTTTAGCAGAATGGGGCTTCTAAAGATTTAAATAAATAAAGCAGTAAATGCGACTGTGATCAACAAAACTGATTTGGTTGAATTGCTTTTTAAATTCATAACAGGGAGATTCAGAATACATAGCTTGAATCCAGTGTACAGCAGAACCATAGCATTTATATGCACACTCAAACATTGTGTGTGTGTGTGTGTGTGTGTGTATATATATATATATATATATATAAAAAATGTGGATACAAGCTGGGCCCCTTGTGCTTTAAATAAATCTGAAAACAGCCTCTTGCATGTTGGTTGGTAGGTAATAATTGTATTTTAACCCCTAACACACACCCAATGTGGTCAGAACACTGTGAAATACGTGCCACTGGGACTGTTAACTGTGAATGAAGCCTCAAATTTTAGCATGCAAACCCACTGCTGCAGTTTCACACAATTTAAACACACTCAGAAGCACAAAAATAGTTTTAACATGGAAATAATTTCATGTTATACGAGTCACTGTATACAGTTGACAATAAAACCACTTGAACTTGAAATACTGATGTGTAACACTATTAAAACTTCACACTGCTTGTAACTTTGCTTTTTATTAACATTCAGTTTATTCCTCTTGTACAACAATTGGCACAACATTGTGACTCTTTGTTACCCTTGTAACTAATGTGCATGACTTTGTTAAAATGATGGAAAACAGAAATTGTTGGTTAGTCGTGTGTGCACAGTCTATTACACAAAGCCCCACAAGGAACTGTCTGCCTAAATATCCTATTCACGCTAATTATGGGATATTTCAAAATGAAAAATCCCCAAATGAAATATCCCCTAATTTTTGTGAGCTGTGTAGAAAAGAGTGAACCATAACAGAGTCCACTGATCTGATCCGATCTATTCTGCCCCTGCTGGTTATGCACTGCTCACAAAACATTATTGGATATTGCAAAATGAAATTTCCCACTATTAACTATCCCCTCTTTTTTGTGAGCAGTGTAATTCACAGCATATCAAGTCTACACTTGCACTTAATTTGGCAGTCTTGAGTGTATAAGTATAATACATAAGGGATAGTGGATTACACAACGATATTAAAAGATTCGGTTCAGGTTCCCATTTTGGGTAATGAATCTTTCTGATTTTTAGCAAATATGAAAATAACAACAATCCATAAAAAATCATGATGTTTTCTTTTCAATGGTAAAAGCAATAACAAGCAAAACGGCACTACGTTATTGAAGAGGAAATACACCACAAGCTACGGCCTATATGGAACAATTTTCCATCTTATTTGACAATTATGATTAAATAAAAAATGGATGAGATTTGGGACTGAAAACCAGTTGTCTAATCAGTCCTCAATGGAAACAAATTCAATCCTATAAAACCATAACAAAAAAAAAAAAACAAGAAAAAAACGCCCTAGATTGAGACATGATGCACAAAGCAAGGAGACATTGCTGAAGGAATCTTAATGCATATAAAAATCTGCATACTGTGGTAAACGTCAGCTTTTAGGTCCTTCAAGAAAGGAGGATCTTTTTATTAAATACCACATCTGTTGAATTCCACATAAAACTTAATTCTAATAAAATCTGTACATTTTCTTTAAAAAGTCTTCATGATTTCAATTTGTCCAAAAGGGACATTTTTATTGTTTCTTTTGTTGTTCTTTCAACCAGCCAACCAACCAACCCCCCAGCCCCTCCTCCCCCAATTTAATCATTACTGTATATTTATTAATCTTTCTCTGCACTTAATTTAGGTCATAGTCCTCGTTTCTATAGGGATTCTAAAGTGAGGAATGCTGTGAAGATCCA
Source organism: Parotocinclus maculicauda (assembly GCA_034780255.1). NCBI lineage: Eukaryota > Metazoa > Chordata > Actinopteri > Siluriformes > Loricariidae > Parotocinclus > Parotocinclus maculicauda. Next base: position 772 of record JAUZSU010164429.1, on the reverse strand, counting down.
CTAGCAACACTTTTTCTTTCGCTTGCTGTTCTTGTTGAGCTTGATCACATCATTCTGTTGCTGTTGTTGCTGCTTGGCCACAGATTCCTTTTTTGCCCGTAACACCAGCTCCGTGATGCAGTTAAACATCTGCAACATATGAGAAAGCACACACATGGGCAGAAAAATATTAATTATTTTGCTCCTGCACAAACTACATTAATAAGTGATCCTGTGAGAAAATTTAGCCACAGGTCAACTGGAAAACAAAAACCCATAAAAGCCAAGAATCTGACGACCATGTCGGGTTACGTTTGCATGCATGTTAAGACTGAGAAAACCTACCTAAATAGGACTATTGGACATACAGTGGGTATGGAAAGTATTCAGACCCCTTTACATTTTCCACTCTTTGTTTCATTGCAGCCATTAACAAAAAGATCATTTTATTTGTCATTAATGTACTGCCCGAGGAGCTCAGAGACAGAATTGTGGCAAGGCACAGATCTGACCAATGTTACAAAAAAATTCTGCAGCACTCAAGGTTTCTAAGAGCACAGTGGCCTCCATAATCTTTAAATGAAAGAAGTTTGGAACGACCAGAACTCTTCCTAGACCTGGCCGTCCAGCCAAACTGAGCAATCGTGGTAGAAGAGCCCTGATGAGAGAAGTAAAGAAGAACCCAAAGATCGATCTGGCTAAGCTCCAGAGATGCGGTAGGGAGATGGGAGAAAGTTCCACAAAGTCAACTATCACTGCAGCCCTCCACCAGTCGGGGCTTTATGGCAGAGTG
>JAUZSU010164418.1:0-13602 GCA_034780255.1 Parotocinclus maculicauda | reverse complement strand
TGATGTGCTGTGATCCAAAAATAATAATAATAAAAACATTCAAATCACTTCAATTTAAACCCACATCAGGTACAAAAATACACACAAACTCCAACACTGAACTCATTCAGATTAAAGCAGAAATTGGGGGAGAAATAAATAAAAACCCAACAACACTGAAGTAATAAATAAATCAGAAAATGATACAAAAATCATAAATCAGAGGGGAAAAAACCCACAAAGTTTTGACCTGTTGAATTAAATGTTAAAACCAGAAGTTTATAAAATAACAGCAGTTTTAATTAGAGGAAACGAATCCAAACCCAAATCATACCAGATAAACCAGGAAACAAAGCAGAAAACATTCAATTCAAAAGATACGTTTAAAAAATACAAAACCCGACAAACCACAAACCTAAAAGACAAGGATAGTTGGTTATTAGCAAACATTAAGCAATAAAGGGACTAAAATATTATGAACTCAAACCTAAAGAAACAATAAATCCAAAAACCAGTATAGAAAGAAAACAATATTAGAAATGGAACAAAACATTTACAAAAACAACAACTTTGTCAAACGAGATTACAAGTTGTGTGTGTGTGTGTTAAAACCTTGTGCACTCGCTCAGTCATTAAATCAGAAAACCCTCTTATAAAAAAACCACCACAAATACAACAATAGAAAACCATTCAATAAGAAATAAAGATATAATAAAACAGCACATTAATATGAAACGCCTGTTGATCGGGTGCTGGAGTCCTCACTCACCGTCTGTCTGTCTGTCCAGGAGGTGCAGTCCTGATCCATGAGCTAAAATAAACCTAAAAACCCAAACCAATATAAACAAAATTCTAACAAATCAGCCAAAGTGCAATTAAACACAAACAGAAGTGAATACGACAAACATCAAACAACATGACAATGAATTACAACCCAAAACCACATAAATCAAAAAGCATCACCAAATACCCCAACATGGCAACCAGAAAGTCAAATTTGGCCAAACATTTAGTTTTTAAACAAATCAAACATTAAATGAGAAACGCTGGGAACAGAACAGGTCCTCTGAAGTGCCTTTGGTTAGGTGCTGCAGTCACAACTGAGGGAGGAACGACGATGGGGATCAGCTCCAAATTCTCAAATGCATCAAAGGCAGAAACCAAGATCCTAAAAGAGAAGAAAAACCAAACCGTTACACAAGTGAAGAGAAAAACATTAAAATAAAGACAAATGATAAAACTGAACACAAACCAGTGAATGGAGACGACAGAGGAAGCTCGTCCTCAATCTCAACTGCTGTAAGACAAAATCTATAATATTATTAATAGATTTAATAATAAACACTTAACGGTCTAAACAAAGATGAACAATCAGAACTAATGTTAATGAGAAATCACATTAAATCAGAACCACAGAGCAGCAACAACACAAGAGCAACAGCGTGCAAGAGTATCAATGCACAACAACAATGTAATAACAGTCAACAAAATACAAAGCAGCAGCAACAGCGTACAATGCACAACAAGAGCAACATTGCGCAAGAGTATCAATGCACAGCACAACACGAGTAACAACAACAATGCAATAAGTCAAAAAAATACAAAGCAGCAGCAGCAACGCACAACACGAGCAGCAACAATCCAACAAGAGCAACAGCATCAATGCACAGCACAACAACAATAACACAGTAACAGTCAAAATACAAAGCAGCAGCAACAGCGTACAACGCACAACACGAGCAGCAACAACAACACAGCACCAACAACAATGCAATAACAGTCAACAAAATACAAAGCAGCAGCAACAACGCAACAAGAGCAACAGCGTGCAAGAGAATCAATGCACAGCACAAGAACAATAATGCAGTAACAGTCAAAATACAAAGCAGCAGCAACAACGCACAACACGAGCAGCAACAACGCACAGCACAAAAGCAACAGCAGCAATAACATCGCGCAAGAGTATCAACGCACAGCACAACAGCAACGAACAACAAGAAGCAACAACACACAAAAGCAGCATCACAGCAACAGTAGCAAACAGAAGAAATAATTCAGATTAAATGACTCCTTTCTGTAACTCTTAGCTGTTAAAGGAGAATCATCCGGTGCAGCTTCACCTGCAGAAACAACAAAACTGACCAATCAGAAACCACATAACTTTATAAAAGTCACTTAGCTCATAAATCCTTGTTTTTCCTACGTTACTTTATACCAGCAAAACAGTAACAGTCGCTATAAAATCTATTTTTTTAAAAGCGATTTCTAGTAAATTGTTATTAAGAGGGATTTTACTTGATTAAAAGCATCTAAATCATGACTTGATTAAAGTATTTTGAAATATTAATGTACTTCAGTTCTGTAGTTTCTCAGCAGGGTAAAATCTCAGTAGCTCCTCGTCCTGATATTGCTGCATCTCTCAGTGTCACTCAGAACTTCATCCTGAACCTGCTGATAAATCAAATTATTAACACCTTCCTCTCAAACATAAATAAAGACAAAACTTTTTTATTCAGATTTGCATTACACAACAGAAGCTGCTGTTTTTTCTAGACGCACCGATAACAGACAGTGGCAAGGAAAAACATCTCCAAACGTATTAAAGAAATCTTGAGAATAAACAGAACAACCTCTTTTTATAAATAAATATAAATTATACAAACAGCTTAAATACATAAACTAAATAAATATATAGTAAGATATATAGACTAAAGTATGAACACAAGCAGAATATATTAAAATTATAACCTTTTGTAAATAATATACAGTACAGTATTGTGAAGAATATGAATTAAATAATAATAAATAATAAGTGACTTTATTCAGCTGCTGTTTATGAATAGTTTGTACGTACCAGATATAAATAGATGACATCATCGACTTAAATCACTGATAATTAAAACACCAAACTCATTCTGAAATTAAAGAAAAAGAGGTTGGAAATGTAGTTTTGATTTATACAAGATATAAATACAAGAGATTAAAAATGAAGAAGAATTAAATAAAATGACAGTTACACATACAGTTTCCAGTATCATAAAACCAGTACAGAAAAAATAAAATAATCACAGCACAATCATTTACACCAACAGAGAACATAGAATTAACTCATTTTAAACATATAGATATTTCACTAATTCTCACATCCACAGGGTTGCTCTGATAGCTCAGTTACCATAGACAAGAAAGAAAAAGATACAAAATAATATACTAGATATGTAAAATATAACTAATATTCTAATTACATAAATAAGAGGATGGAGATTGGAGAATAAAATGGGCTTTAGACAGTTTCTGTTAAAATAATGTAGTTTACGTACCAGATATAAATCGATTACTGATAAGAGAGAATTTCTCAAACATCGATCCAAAAAATTCCAACGCAATCGATTAATTTCTCTGGAAACAAAAAAGGGTGCAGGAATAAGTTTAACATTGTAATAGAAGTTTGTTAGACGCTAATAAAATCTCTAGCTGTAAAATACTGCATGTACAGTGACAAGGAACAACATTAGTGGAATTAAACAGCATAGAAACAATTTATTAAGGTTTTATTATTAGGGGAATTTGCACAGTTAAAGCAGTAAGATATATAAAAGTGATACACAAATATATTATATAAACAAAATCACAAAAACAAAATGCAACATTAATATGATCAGTATATTTAATCATTTTACTATTCTGTATGTGCAAAATACATTATAAAATGGTACAAAATATATAAAAAGACATTTTAAAGTATAAAACAGTGCATGTAACTGATAGGATCATATTTGCACACTTAATCAAATACAGTAATTAAGAAAGTTGATGTGAAACTGAACTGCATGTACAAAATCGGTGCTTAAATAAGAAATCTATTCATCACAAAAAAACCCTCACCTGACATCCTGCAGCTCCTCCTGCTTCTCCTGTTCATTTTTGCATTAGGGATCTTTTTTAAACAAAGTAACACTTTACTTGATAGGTGATAAGTTTTGTTCATTTTTAACTTTTCTTTGAGCAAATCATTTAATAAATGGCATAAACATTAACATATCACTAACTTACCCTCTGTTATTTAAGTTTCTCTACCCAATGGAATCATCATTATTGATTGAGATAAAACTGTGCTTCCATTTCACCTGGTTCCTCCACCAGTGGTGCCGTGAAACAGTCCTAAATGTAATGTGGAAATACAATAAACATCATTTATCAAAATCTGGTCAATTTGCATAGTTATTGAATTGTAAAATCTATATATAGTGAGCACATGGTGTATAAAATGAGAAGTGATAATATTGTAGTAAAACACGACTTAATTTATACATTACGTTCAGAATAATTAAAGAACCTTAAATATGAATAGATAAATATAAGAAAAAAGTGAATTGTTAATAGTAAAAAAGATTTTCAAACTACAGAAGACGGACTAACTAAACAAGAAATTATTTATTGGGTTAAATCAAAGCATGTGTGGACAAGGTAGAAATGTGAACATTGTGTTTGAGAATATTAACAAGCAGTTCATCTGAATCTAGATTCCTTTTATTGTAAAAATATCCAGTGTTCAAATTTAGACAAATTTTAAAAGGTCTGAAAACTAAACATCAAGAGGCTGATAAAGCTAAAGCACATTAAATTATTTCCATTTATTCGTCTTTTCTGGGATTAATTCATTATAATATTGACTGTTAGAAAACCTCACCCAACACCCTGTAGCTCCTCCTGCTTCTCCTCCTGCCTTCTACTTTTGCATCTGGGACAATAAAAGAAGGATACGATACATAATATACAGTACATTATATGATATTATCCATTAACTCTTTCATTCTTTTAAAATCAGATAGTTTTACCCTCAACATGATATTTTTCGCTGGGACAAAATTGTTTCCAAAATTGGGTGGGGAAACTGCATCCATTTTACCTGGTTCCTCCACCAGTGGAGCCATGAAACAGATCAAATAAGACAACATGTTACCATGTGACATAATCCCCAAAAAACTACAACTAACGCATTAAAACACTGAAATTATAAACAAATCATAATTATTAATGTTTATGAACATAACATTTACATTACTATGACAAAGAAGTTTGGACATTGATATATAAAATACAAGCAGTACGTAATAAAATACATAAATCACTTTTTACAAAGATACAAATAGGCAAGAATAACTGATGATAAACATTATCGACATGGTAGAAATTTGTACAATAAGTTGAGATTAATAACAGTTGATGTGAATCAAAGTGTGTTTTGAAAATGAACAGATTATCTGGTGATCACATTTATACAAATCCAATAAAAGATCATTTTGCAAACTAAACAAGAAGCTAAACCATTCCATTTGTGCTTATTTATTTTATTTCTGGGATTAATTCATTATTATATTAACTCTTAGAAAACCTCACCTGACACCATGTTGCTCCTCCTCCTGCTTCTCCTCTTTCCTACTTCTGCATCTGGGTTCTTCTGATATTAAAAAAGATATGAAATTACAAACAAAGTAATACACATCATTATAATATAATATTATCCATTACCCATAATTCATGCTTTCAAAATCAGGTTTACCCTCAACATGGTATTTTTGGTCGAGACAAAATTGTTTCCAAAACTGGGAGCCAAGAAACAGATCAAAGAAGAAATTATAAACAGCAAATAAACAAACCATTAATATTGTTTATCAAGATAAGAAATTTACTTTGTTATGGGAAAAATAAGTTTGATATATAAAATACAAGCAACATGTTATAAAATACATAGAAATAAATTGAGACTAAATAGACGTTTAGCTTTTTGGTTTTCTGACTGAATTTTAATCGATTACAAATCAAATCAATAACCTCACCTGACACCCTGTATCTCCTCCTGCTTCTACTTTGGCACCAGGGTTCTTCTGATTAAAAAATATATTTTAAACAAAGTAAAATATACAACCTGTAACCATTTAGCTTTTAAAATCAGTTAGTTTTACCTTCCTCCCATGGAATCATTTGTTGCTGAGACACTGCATACATTTCACCCGGTTCCTCTGCCAGTGGAGCAGCAGATCTTACAACACAATAACACAAAGTTACCATGTATACAATATAAAAGAACCATATAAATCAGTTAATTAAAGTTACTTTTCAGTGTGATCTCTGTCCCTGCCTGTCGTAGCTCAGATGATCCATCAGTGGTGATATGAGGTGACTGAGCTGAACACGGGCCTCAATGATCTGCAGTAAGCCTGCTTCATGAAGGACTGAGGATGGAATTCATGTGTCAGATGATCTGCTCACAGATACGACGACCCACAGACTCACAGCACTGACAAAATCTTCAGTCCAATTTCCCAACACATGAAATGGGAACATGTATTTTGTTTGGATGCTGCAGCTCGAAGCTTCAGTGATCAGGTGCTCACTTTGATTGATTTCATTTCATTATCCTTAAATGAGCTTTGAAGTCGTACACGAGGTCCAAATGAGACACAAACCAAAGGTTTGTTTTAAAAAAAATCTACATAACTCCATTGTCTTATTTTAAAAAAAGTAAATAATTATTTAGATGCCGTTTTATAATGTTTGTATAAACTGAATGCTGACTTGCTCCTAAATAAAAATTCATACATTTCACTGATGTCGTCTCACTGGCGGTGGATGATCTAAAACAACAAAAACATTAAACACCATGCATGATTATAAACAATCTTTACAGGGTTTGGAATAACTTTCTTAATTTAAGTGAAATGTTTTAAACTCTGATCTCAGTATAAAAATGTAGAAATGGAGCTTGATCTGTGTTGGATCTTCCTGCTTAAGACATTCAGGAAATGGTGTGTTTTAGTCCACTGGACCTGGATGCTGCCTGAACTGAAATAAACATGATTAATCATATCACAAGGAATCTTTAGAGTAATTATTATAGAGTATAATCAATTAAAAGTGCAGCAACCTCATCGTTCTCATTAACTGCTGGGGCCACAAACAAGAAATGAACCTTAACATAAGCTTAAAGAATCTCATTAATGTAATGATAAGAATATTATAAGCTGCCAAGGCACAAAAGGCAATAAAACATTTCAATAAAGGAGCAAACATCAAATATTTTACATGTATGCATGCATCATCAAACCTTATACAAGGAACATTAGGACATGTTAGGTATATTAAAAACTTAATTCAATTAAATTACTAAATCTTAATCAACCACACTTCTGAGATTACATCATGATATTTAAGCTCAAACGGTAAAATATTACTGGTATTAAAGCTAAGGACATTAATCAGGAGCAGGAGGCATATGAGGTGAGGTTTGTATTCTCAGCTCTCCTTAGAGACAGCTGGTGACCCGTTACACCAATTAAAGCCCCAGAGACCCGGTCACCTACACAATCTAGCAAAATAGCACAACGTCAGCACAGCAAAGCATCAACAGGAGTCATTTTAAAGTGATCTAGTATGTACTTAAACATTTCATACTACTGTATTTCCATTTCTTTTCATAAAGACAATAGTTCCAGTCCAAAGGATTAAATTAAAATCAGAGTTTTTAGTCCCATAAAACCACTAAAGCAACACTACAGACATCCCAAACGCAATAAAATATACGGCTCATAGCACAATTCACACAAAACACCTTAAACATCTAAATTTAATTTCTTTTGCAATTGATACACTGGGCTGCTCTGCTAGAGAGGGGGAAAATGAACAAAGGCATGAATACACTATGACTAAACAGTAGTACATGTAATAATGAATAAGAATATAAGCTGTCACAAGGCAATTTATCTACTTTATAATAAAGCAAACCATTGGCCCCACATTTGTAATTACAAAAGTGCTCCACACTAACGTTTCTGCAGAATCTCAGGCTTCATTCAGTCAAATTTAAAAATTAAACTCAATTAAAAATCACCTAAACCACATTTCTGAGAGATACTATTAACTCAAGCGTTTTAAGGAGAGAATACAGAGCTCACCTCCTCCACCTCCTGATTAGAGGCAGCTGGTGACCTGTTCCACCAATTACAACCTCTCAGAAATAACTCCACCTATAGGAACCAAACACACTGCAATTAAATTAATTATAAAACCATTTTGGCTGCCTGCACAAGCACTCACCTGGATCCTGGCAATCCTCACCTATGACCTTAAATATAATTCTTAAATTATATGACCACAGTTATAATCAGAGGTGGCAAAATTGCAGTTTTTTCTTATGGAGTATGGCTCATATGTACATACAGACAACCAAGCTGTAAAAAGAATGACAGGAACGCTACGTTTAAACACGTCAAAGTTTTTAAGGTTTTATTTTACCTGTGGTAGTCGTTTACCACAAACCTGAACAGCATGCATGGAAGATCACTAGGATACAAAAGAAATTATAATAGATTCATAATCCTAATAAATAGTACCTGTAGGAAATAGGATCAGGAATGTGAATTAGCCAGATGTTTTACTTACAACATGGACCTCCCTAAAAACACATCACAACTACAGTGGGGATTAAAAGGATTAAAACAGCTGGATGAGCTTATATTTGACTTGTTGAAATATCTAATACTTTCAATCCAAATTCTTTCCACGACTTCAGAAAATACTTTCATTAACGCTTAAACTGGTTTAAAACAGAAGCTACTAAAAAGCCAAGATCAGCTCACAGAGTCAAAGCATCAGGAGTCGGAACTATTTTCTGTAATCAAGCCAAAAACCAGAAACCTAGGAGATAACAAACCTGTGATCTGTCTCAATGATAACTATTGTCTGAGTGAAATATGATTTACAGCATTACTGAATATTGGCGTCTTATTTATGAGAGGACAAAAATGATAATTTTGGTTCCTGAGGGTGATATTTTGTAATCAGCTTTTGCAGTGGTAAATTAGATCATCATTTGTATGAATTTTCCACTTCAGTAAAATATGCCTTACAACGACTGAGGATTTTTAAAAATAATGTATACGTTTCATTTTAAAGGACTTTCACACTTGCCTACATGTAAGCAGTTAGTTTAACTAAGCATACTGAACAGCTTTAAAATATCACAATTGTTTTTTTTGGATGCCATTACGCGTTACATCCATCTGCTGCCAGATTACACAGAATCCCTTTACCCTCCCAAAGCAAAATTTCTGTCACGTGACCCTCAATTTGGCTCATCTTTACTCTTTTGCAAATTATGAGCATGTGTGCTTAGGGCAGCAAACATTTAAATAGCCTCACGCCAGCAAACGACACCGGCAACAACGAAGAGAAATGAATCCATGGTGTCAAAGCAATGATCCTTTATATATTTGCTAATTATTGTACTGAAATGTCTAGAACTGTGAGTCATAACATCACGTGTATATTTAGCATTACAAGATCCATAGGGTTTGGCTCAGGAATGTTGAACAGGCTACAGTCCAAAGAAACCATAGCAGAGATTTAAGTGCTAAAAGCGACTATTTTTAACTGTTTCAGACACTGAAATAAGATGGTCAGAGGTCCTGCAAAACTTTGCAACTGCTGTAGATTTAGCAAGGATTTAACCAGCTCCAGGCAAGAACTGCAGAACAACCGCCTTTAATTTTACATTTACAGCCCGGTTTAAAACGCGTCCAAAAATAATGACCTTCTACTGACCAAGAAAACACCTGAACGACCTTTGATCTAGGCTTGAACTTGCATTAAAATGGCACGTGAAACCCACTGATGCTACCATAGTTGGTTTATTTTATACTGTTTACATAAGGAATGATAATTTAATCAACAATAATACAAATGAGGGAGAATAGCATAAAGTTCAGCATGTACCATTATCTAAATTCTTGTTTACAGTGATTTTAGAAAGTCACATTCAAGTTTGTTTATTTATTTTTTTGGCTTATTTAACGTCGCTATCGGCATCCGTGGACATATCAATTTTACACACAAGGTCATATCTATAGACAACTTCATCTCAAGACCAGTTACATGTAAATACACACAAAGTCAATGCCAATTTAAAGACACCAAAACCTAACAGGCATGTCACTGGACAGAGGAAACCAGAGTAGCCAGAGTAAACCCACACAGACACAGGGAGGACATGCAGACTCCACAAAGAAAGGACCCAGGCCGCTCCAGCCTGGGATTGAACCTGGGACCTTCTTGCTCTAGGGTGCTGCCCCCATTCTGCCCGGCCAAAGTTCAAGAAAAACCCAACAGATTAGAAATCTGATTATAACCTATTAAAGGACAGAATTGGGGGACATTTCATAATGGGTTATTATTTTTCGGGAGGGGACAAAAAATAAAAAAATTAAAAAAATAAAAAATAAAAAAAAAGCAGGTCCGTGATTTAAGATCACGTTTTGCTTTGGTGAAATGCTTTACACAACCGGATTGAGGAAATATTTGCTTTCACTTGCACACAACCAGAGTCCAGTCAGTTTAGATGGAGGACTTTGAGGATTGGGTGTAAATGCAACTGGAGAACCCAAATTTTCTTCAGTAGAGAACATCCCATCGTAACCTCAACATGGAACAATTGTGAAATCACACCCAACCCCTAAAAATTCAACGTCACTAATTTTGTTTATGGAACAAAAGCATTTTACCATCTCAAACAAATGTGTATTGTTACGGCATCGAGATATAAAAGTTGGCACGCACACAAAATAAGTAAGACAAAATAAAGGTATAAAAAGCTAAAAATCCACAAAGGCATCCGTGTACTGCATCACTGTTGCACGAATAATTAAACGAAACCATTATAGTTTTTGAAAACTTAACTAACAAGTGAGAAATTAGGCATGTTGCATTATTTCATTCTTACAACCACGTATCAATCTAAAACCTCACCTGATAGGCTGCAACTCCTCCTGCTTCTCGCCAGTCTTCTAGTTTTGCATCGGGGTTCTTCTAATAAGCATGATTTCAAAAATGGTAGAAGATCAGTTATGTTAACAACAACTCTATGTGGAAAATGCTTAATAAATGGCACAAAGATTAACATTCATTATTAATCCATCCAGGATCCAGGTTCACCTCGCTCCCATATCCAGGACCCCTCTATTTGTACCGGTATTCTAACAATCTTTAGACTAATTTCTCTGGAAGCAAGGGTGTAGGAGTGAGTTTAACATTAAAGGGTACTAGGAATCAAAGCTCATGGCATGCCCTAAAACAGCTACTTACAGTATAAACTGATCCCACAGTATCTAGGAGTAAAATCCTGTACGCATAGCGACATGGAACAACATTTGAATTACAATACACAGTAAATAATGGCAGGAAGACATTAAGGTCAGAGACAGATGTGCAAGATGTGTATATATAAAAAAATATGAACTGCATATACTGACATGGTAGAAATTTTACTGCACTTTATGTACAAAAGGGGCAACAACTGATCTGAATCTAGTTTGTTTAATGACAAAAGGACTGAATAGGGCTCAAATTAGACCAATCCATCTGAAAACTAAACAAGAGGCTTATGAGAAGCGGAGTGTGTTTTTCCATTTATCTCCCATCTGGGAATAATCTATTACCATATTGGCTTGGCAAACAATTCCTTAATGTCAGCGCTACTCTTTATTAAGTTTAACTTCCATCATAAAAGACATGTAGGCAACAATACACAAGTTAATCTGCAAACATTGCGCTGACATGGCCAGCATATAACCAACTGCAGATGGAGAAATTTGCACATTATTGGACATTCGGCACAGTTGAGGAACAGTTGCTATAAATCCAGATCGTTTAATCGTGAAAAGGTGCTCCAATTTAGACAAAAGCCGTCAAAAGGTCAATGTGCAAACAAAACACGGACATTAAGAGGCTCACGAGAAACTAAAGCATATCAGATTTTGTTTATTGAGCCCCTTTACATGATTGCAGCCTTTAATCAAATGGAAAACCTCACCTAACACTCCGCAGCTGCATCTGCTTCTCCACCCGGCTCTAATTTTTCGATATTTTAAACAAAGTAATGAAATCAAATATGCATACAAACATTGGTTCTTCCCTTGAACGTCGGTACAAACAGATTATAGCCTGTCAATGGACACTGCGCAAGAAATTGGGGGGGATTTTATCATGGGCCCTTTCATTTTTGGGGAGAAAAGATTAGGTCCTTGATTTAATACTTTAAAAGGTACATCAGGATTGAAGGATGTTTGATTTCAATGTGATAAAATATTTCAAACAAGGTAACACAGGGCTGGAATGAACAGTACATAATGCACGAAAAACAACATAAACCTTAACATTTATCAACAATTAATCAATCAATCAATCAAGACTCACCTCACTCCCTTTATGTCACTCGTGTTTGGATCAGGGTTCTCCTAAAAAGAAAACACGATCGTGATTAAATTAATAATTCTTGCTGAAATGGCCCAGTATTTAATCCCTAATTTCTAACGTTAGCGTCATTGTTCTGTAAACCGTCAAATCAACCACCTGCTGCACAAACTGATTGGTTAACACACCTGTCTTTCCCATCCGTTCCCATGTTCAGCAGTGCACTAAACTATCTAGTACCTCCTAAGTGTAGTACCACGACTTACATGTTAAACACGTCCAATCCAAACAGATCAGTACCATCTAGTTTAAAGAATAAAGCCTCATTTAGGGCTGCCATATTACACAAGGTGTGTACAAATTAAAACACTAACCAACTCTCCTCAATTTATTGGATACCCCTGTAAGGAGGATCCAACCAATGAGGAACAGGGCTCAATTTAAAAGACTCATTTCACAGCTGGCAAACCAGAACCACGGCCCATTTATAAAATACGTGAATTAAACCAGTATTTTGTAGAAAAACACAAACCCAATGACTTTCCAAATTACACACTATCATCTTATTTAAATACCGGCCAAACCAATACCAAATTGATCAATCAAAACACTTTATAGGTACATTACATACATGGGAAGTGAAATACTGATGCCAAACACCTACTACAACATTTATAATAGATACAAACTACTTTATAACAAACAAATAGTATAACAATGATGAAATCCAGCTGGTAAAGACCAATTGTGAGCCAAATCACCAATCATAATGGCAACAAAAGGCCAGGAGTTCACAACCACTTACATCAGGAGGATCTACAACAAAATTCAGTCAGCAAATAAAAAGTAATAAGGGATTATATTTTAATTAAATACAAAGTTTTAAAGTGAAGGAGAGCTGAGTTCAGGCCTCACCTAGTGCTCCTGATTAGAGGCAGCTGGTGCCAATTAAAACCTCCCAGACAACTCCACCTGTAGGAACCAAACACCATGAAATAGACTTTTAGGAAGGTTACCATGAATTAGAAAGCACTTATATACACAAACAATAAAACAATAAACCAAAAAAGGTCCTTAAAAGCACTAGAGACACTCCTGGCCCAGTGACGCCACCTCCTGGTGGAAGTTACCCAGCGTGCTGCAGGTGTTGCTGCTCCTCGCCCATACTTATAACCTTAAAGGGTCCTAATGAGGTTCTGCCTGCTCTTATCAGTGCCTGCTCCAAAAAAAAAAATGACGTCACTCACTAATCGATATTCGTTAATCAGAGGTGGCAGAAGTACTCAAAGTGTTTATTAATCTGATAAAAACATTTAGGTTGAAGGTGAAGTATGACATTTGTGAGCAGTGTATGTTGCCATTTGTTTCATCAACCAT
>JAUZSU010164417.1:0-25303 GCA_034780255.1 Parotocinclus maculicauda | reverse complement strand
CCAACTGTGGCAGCTTGGCAGAGGTGGGATTTGAACCCTGTACCTTCTGGTCCAGAGGCCAGTACCTTAACTGCTAGGCTACCACAGTCCCAATATAGCACCATTAATGCATAGAATACCTTATACATTGTGGCTTTTTAGGGGATCTGGAACGGATTGATTAATTCAATCTATTTTTATTTATGGACAAAATTTGCTTGGTACCCAACATTTTTCATACTCGACAAGCCTTCCGGAACGAGTTAATGATAAGAATCGAGGTACAACTGTGTTGTCAAATGCATGCCATGAGTGTAGCCATAGAAGCTGAATGGCAGTAAGATTTAATGAATGAATCAATGAGTTTAGTCCAGTTCTTAGTACACTGCATTTCTTTAGAAAATGTGGTAGGTACTTCTTGACAGATGATTTTCTGCCTATTTCTATGACAGTTGATTTTATCTAGAGATGCATTGAGATTCTGAGCTGAAATGGCCAGAAATGGCCCTTTTTACACCAAAGGCTTTTTGTTTACGTGATCAGAATTTTGTTTGATGCAAACTGACTATTAAAGCTTAAATACTTTATCGGGCTAACATTAGGGAATCTAGGGTTATACCTTAAAATACAAAGTCTGTCACACTGTCCTTCAGAAAACCTCTCTATGTTAATGTCAGTAATCGTTTCTGTGGGAACTAACGTGTCTCAGTGGCAGTTCGCTGGCCTGGCAACATACTGACATACTGACAACATACCTGTAATCGGTTGTGTCTGAAGGTGAGTGTCTCCTAGGGCAGTAATATCTCCTCTCTGGGCACTGAGTGATGCTGTTTTAGCTAAGGTATGTGTACTCCCGCATCCTCTGAATTCCAAATTAAGTGGTGGACATTTTCCCTTACCTGGATAAACAAGGGAGAAGCTTAAATAGAATTGAGATAAAAAATTTAAATTGGATGGTTTGCGTTATTTTTACTAGATACTTTCTCTTACTCTGGACATTGTTTGGAATGTTATCGTTTTCTTAAGAAGAGTAGTTTTACCTGGGTAATATTTAAAATAGTAAATATGTATTACCGCTGTTAGTGGCCATTTATATTTATTTCTTAGTCTACTTATTAGAATACCAGACCAGAAAGTACAGACTGTTTGTTTGCAGTATTAAAAAAAATGCAGAAAGAAAACCAATTCCTATAGGCTTCTGTGGAAAATTAAACTTTGTATCTGAAGCATCTTCTAGCATCTGAAGGCTTCAGGCATCAGAATGCCAAGTTGATTCTTCTACAGTCTGATGAAGCTTGATCAGAATTCAATTCAAGTTGATTTATATAGCGCTTTTTACAACGTAGCATTGTCTCAAAGCAGCTTCACAATATTACACTGTCTTAAAAGACCAATCCCAAGTAGAGCTTGTTAACACTATTCACTATTCACTTTACTGTGCACTCTATTAGACACATCTACCAAGTCAGAGACACCACACTAGTGTCAGTGGGGTGCTGAGAATGATCCACCACCTAAAATAGTGCCTGATCTGTGCTGGTCCTGTGGGAGTCGTGACCAAAAAAAAAAAAAACCTAAAAATATACCTGTGTACCTAATAAAGTGATCATTTCTTACAGAAAATATGCCTAACACTGAGACTGATTTCAAAGCTATATTGCACTTTGTTAATACAGAGCGACAACTTGACAGATACCTTCATGATGAGAAATTCCTGTCGCTTAATTAGCTGACATTAATTACCTCTTGATGTCTGTTATCTGAGAGGCATTGTTAGACTGTGGTGGCTAAACATAGGTGAAATGTATGATTAGAAATGTCATTCAAATTGTGAGATGCTGGTGAAGTCTCTGCCAGTTACGGTCTTTGTGCGATGGATTGTCGGAAAGCAACACGAGAAGCGAAATGACTACGAACGATAGATTGAGAAAAATAGACAGCACTGTGGGAGGCAGAAGAAAAAATAAAGAGGTTTAGGAGGACACCTGGTCAAGGCTGTCAAACCAGATTTCCGTTGCTCAAAATGAGCGTAATGGAGCCACAAGGTGCTAAATGTGCTTTCTCAAATGTTCAGTCGAGCAAGACTAAAAGAAAGAGTTGTGTTTCTTGAGCATAAGATATGCACCCTTGTATAAAGGTCTAATCTGAAGTCTGTACTGCAAAACCAAGTTTCTAGTTAGACTGAACCAGTGGTTCCCAATTTTTTTGTCCTATCCTATAGAAAACCAACTCATAAATATCTAAGAAAAGCTGCTTCCCCCAGCACACATACCAAAAAAAAAACTTTTTGGGTAAAAATTCACATGAATTATAGTTGTTATTCAACTTTGGCTCTTTTTCGCTCTTTTTTCTTTTCTTATATTATGTTTTCTTTTGAGTGAAAATATATTTTTAAGTAATTTCATATACGTATTTAAATCTGTCTCCATAGCTGTGAACATGAACTCATATGAGCATAAACCAACACACAGATTGTATATTATTAGTATTTATACTCATTTATTAGGATACAGGTTGGACCCCTTTTGTCTGGTGAAATGCATTCATTCTTCATGGCATGGATTCAACAAGGTTCTGAAAAAATTATTTGAATATGAGGGATGTAACTGTTTTTTTTGTAAGTGCTGTTTTGGTGATCTTTCTATATGTCGGTTGTTGAAGTCTGTAGCCATGATACGTCAACTGTGTTTACCAGACATCGGAATCGTCAATTCCATCTTCAGGTACCTTTGAGGAACAGCAAAAGTTTGGAGATTTCTGTGTTGATAACTTTTGAATCAAAAGAAATATTCCAAATTTGATTGTGGCAATCAATTTCTAAGACAATTCTGGTCTCATTTGATATGCTACCACCTTCCCATTGGAAAAACTTGATCTTGATCCAATATGATCCAATATGATGGCTTTCAAGATGTTCTAGACATCACATAGATAGGCCCCCTCTCCCATTACTTGCTGGGGTATTCAGATGTTATTTGCCCTTTTGTTTCTGAATTAAAAAGGTGTCCTGTGACTTTTTACTCTCTGTGTATATTGTTTGTCATTTTCCTTTATTTTTGTGGTTTTCCAAGTGATCTGTACAGAAATTTGTAGCAGTCAAACTATTCCTTATTTTAAAACAATCAAATGATCCCTTGTTTGACTGGACACAAAGGATAAATTTTTTCATTATTTGACTGGACATTGAAAGAAATCAAACTATCCATTGGTTGCAGCACCACTAAAAACGCTGTGGTATGCATACAGGGCCCATTGGTGGCACTGTGACAATGCCACGGAAACAAACCAAAAAACTGTACAAGTGGTTTATGCGGCTCTACGTATCCATTTGTTGCTCATGGTGATAGAAGAGGGGCAGCAGGATTACTTGTCGAAGCCATAAAAAAGCTGTAGCATGAACCCAGCACTGTACGACGTCATGTTTGTTTTTGTTCGCAGATTAAAGTGCATACGGGGTACAGAGAGAGGTGGCGCTATGATGTCATAATTTCAGAAAAGACACGTATGGCACGTAAGCACAAAAATCGCAGACCTGGTGTTTTGAAATCTTTTCACCCAACAATTATTGCCTGAACGCAACACCTAGATGATAAAATACATTTACATTAATGTAATGTTATCCAGAGCGACTTACAATTTATACAGTCTTACAATTCAAGCAATTGTGGGTTAAGGGCCTTGCTCAGGGACCCAACTGTGGTAGCTAGGTGGGATTTGAACCCTGGGCCTTCTAGTCCATTGTCCAGAACCTTAACCACTTGGCTACCACAGTTCAATACTTTGGCAGATACGCCTAACCATAATGACGCTGACAAGGACGAAGAACTGAATGATTAATACAACTATCTGATAATCGATTGGTCTTGGTCTTTAATGACCATCATGTGTGGCTCATATTATTGTCTTGAATATAAAGCAGATAATGCAGACCTCCGTGTTAGAGTATGTATCAGTTAATGAAGTGTACAGATTTAAAAAAACCTATACAAAACCAATAATATGTGCTTTTCTTTCTGACTTTATTAGTGGTAGATTATAAAAATGCAGACGAGACTTATCAAGCTGCTTCCATTCCTCATTACGTTCCCCCAGTGAAGTCGGGATATAGTGTAAGAATCAATATGGTAACAAATATATCTCCAATATTGCCTCAGATCTATTCTTTTCCCTTAATGGTGCTTTCTGCACATAACACCTCAGAGCAAATCCCTCTCAGAGTCAGTAGGGTCCTGGAAACAAGGTTCTTTATGGGCCAAGCGTTTCTTTGCAGATTTCATGGTAGCCTAGGCACAGGTCTTCTTTTCTCTGCAATATTGAATTGCAATATTAATTCTAAGTTTAAAACTCTTTCAACAACCTCTAGACTCTCTAGAAAGCTCCCATGACCCAGCCAGCAATGCATATCTGTGGCCGGTCGATTGATAAATCAGCATGTCCAGGCTGCTGTAACTAAATCTGCCCTTCTCAATGATTCAGCCGCAGGCTGGGAACGCGGTCATTCGCCACCAATCACCAGCCACCACCCAACCAGACAGGTATGGACATTCACTTGTCACTTGAGCCTAATTTATTGCTGGCTAGAACATTGATTAACCCTGCACCTGTTCCACTAAACGCTTGGACTCCGGGGACAGGCAAGGCAGGCACTGAGAGTAGGAAGTTTTGCTGGAAGTATAGCCGAAGCAGCAAGAAAGTAAATATTCAGGAATCTTACGGACGTCTGCAGAATGAGAAAGCTGTTGCCAGCGGTGCCAGGGACATCACCCTAATCCCTTGTTTTGTATCAGAAATATCCATGATTACTAAATAGTATTCATTCCCCCCAATTCCTAAAAGTCTCTTCCAGTTACAATTCTCACTTTGATTTAAAAACAGGACTATAAATGTCACCCTTGTTATATTTTGCCAGTAGTAACTGTTTGAAATATTGCTGTCAAACACCATCAGATCGCATGAATTTATTTGAGGTATGGTGCAAAGAACGCCGACTGTGCTCAGCTTTAATACATGTTTATCTCAAACATGGAGGCACAGCACATAGAACAGGGCTGTCTTTCAACTGATGCAACCTTAGAGTCTACAATCTGAGCGATTAAGTATCCTTCTCAAGGCCCAACAATGGCAGTTCGGCAGACCTGGAACTTGAACCCAGGCTCTACTGGTTAATAACCCAGTACTGTGACTTCTGTTCAAAGCACTCTCCCAGTGGTCTGAGCCTCAGAGCTTACTCATGCCATGCCTGGTTGCCGTATTGTATCTCATAGCATATCTCAGAATCTAACATTAAAAGTCATTAACATAAAGCTTATTTTATTATAAAGTTAATATCAACAGCAAACAGATTAACGGTTCAGTCAATATACCAATTCAGCCCCTCACTTTCCCAATTGACTCCATTATGTCACCAATTGACTCCGTTATGTCATGCACTGCCGACATCCTCATCTGAACTCGGAAAATACTGTGCGCACCACGTAACTCCTGCTCGGAACAAATGCAGAATATGGTTTTTGATGAATGTTTATTATCGCTTTTCTATCATAAGATCCAAATATGGTAAAATATCCCCCAAAAAAGTGTGCTCCATTTTTCTGGGATAGGTTTGGAACCATTGTAAGCCAGGAGGTTAACATTTCACGTCACCCATTTTACCAGAAACTACTCGGACACATAAGAAATGTAATAAATACATGCAATAAGCAGAATTACTTATTCACTCACTCCATTTCTCATTTCATCATTCATGGGCACTTCGCTCTAAACATCCGACCATTAACAGCACACAAGTTTTCTCAGTTTGTACCCACGCTAAATGACTAGTTCATCTATAGCCCTTTGAAACACTCACAGTTCTGACACACTTGCTGTCAAGCATCAGAATGGAGTCACACACTCAAGACTCAGAGGCGATGAGTGCAGCATGCAAATGTATTCAGATGCAGTGCTAGGACTGGCTATGACATAAGTAGGCTGTTGCCTGAACCGAGGATTAAACAGTGACAGGACAGTGATCTTGATGGTTATAAAACACTACGCCCACAACCAACTGATGGTACACTTTTGACAGCGTTATAAAAGCACCAAGCTGGATGTGGGTGCTGACCATATCAGGCCACTGTCCACCAGCAGGGTTACTGGATACCAAGAATATGGCAATTTTTGAATTTATGAATGTATTTTTCTTTTGGCAGACGGGTTTATGCAAAGTACGTGGCAACTAAGCCAGGTGTACAGATAGCTGGTTGCTCTGGGGGCTTGATTAAGGATGTGACAGTTCTCAGAACATTAATCACTGCCCAATGAAATGTTTTATTTTCACATTGCTTTTCCTCTTCTAAGGAAAACAGTGGCAAAGCAAAAAATCCCTAATTTACAGCATTTATCTGACGCACCTTACAAACGATACAATCTTACAAGGTACAATGAGAACAATTAGGGTGAAGTCCTTGCTCAAGTTTAAGAAATGCGTGTTCTTTTGAATTATTTTTATTAATTGTAATATTTACAATTATTTACGATATTGCACTTTTCTTTAACCTTTGTTTTTGCATCAAGGTTCATTAAAACATTTTTTTAATAAGGTATTCATCTTTATTGTCATCATTGCTAGAAAGCAAATGTGTAAAAGAACCTCAAGTTAAATGTAAATGCTGATAGGCACAAGAGACCTATTTGGCAATTGGGTGATTCATTCATTTATTCATTATCTTCCGCTTAATCCACACAGGGTCACGGGCCAGCCGGTGTTCACCCAGCAACTCTGGGGGAAAACAACACTAGACAGGATGCCAATCCATCATAGGGTACACACACAGTCACACACTGAGTACTCAGAGTAAACCCACACAGACACGGGGAGGACATGCAGACTCCACACAGTAAGGACCCAGGACGCTCCACCCTGGGATTGACCCCGGGACCTTCTTGCTGTAAGCCAGCGGTGCTACCCACCATTCTGCCCTATTGGATGATTCATTATCTAAATAATCGATTATTCGTTATTGAATTATTATTTGTTTAATAAAATAGCCATTTGTTACAGCCCCATACCACAGCCAGTTTAAAAATACAGTTTATAGTTTACTGTTATTGTTTATTATTGGAGTCAAATGGTTCATGATTCAATTTTCTCACAATTATCAATTTTATATTCAATAAAACCATTCTTTTATTTTTCTATATAAAGTTTTTTATATAAGTTTTTTAAACCACATTTTCTTTCATAGATTAAAAAAAGTGTTCCCTGTAGTTAAAAGCAACATCTTAAATTGATGATCCAGAGTAAACAAATATGCTTAAAGTTCGGAAATATTAAATGTATTAAATAATTGTATATTGAATATCTTGAGTTTTGTTTAATAGCGTCATGCTTTTATCTCCCCCTTTGTCTGGTCTTAGACCCTGTTAGCATGCTCAGTTTGCCAAACACCTTTTTACATCAATTGTGTGTGTGTGTGTTTGTGTGTGTGTTTGTGTGTGTTATACATATTTTCGCATAACAGAACGGAAGATATAGCATAAATGACCTTCGAACCTTGTTCGCCCTCTGGTGTTCAAAAATCCAAGACCAACCAATGCATGTGATATCTAAACAATTCTCAGCATTAGATTTTACATCGCGATGCATAATTACAAACCAATATATTTAGGACAAATTGTGTAGGCTTCCAGATCGAAGAGAGTAAAAACCAGAAATCTCCACCTACAAATGTCTCCCTTTTCATATT
The DNA here is from genome assembly GCA_034780255.1 of Parotocinclus maculicauda. Lineage (NCBI taxonomy): Eukaryota > Metazoa > Chordata > Actinopteri > Siluriformes > Loricariidae > Parotocinclus > Parotocinclus maculicauda. The sequence continues at coordinate 17,597 of JAUZSU010164417.1, read as the reverse complement.
CATTCTTGTTACAAATACTAAAAACCGTTCAATGCACTGAACCTTAAGCTGAATTCCCTAAAACAAACAGCCTCATTTCTCCAGCTCTGCTTGTTTACAATTATTCATGTTGGTCTTGTGACTCGATGGCCAGAGGCCCTTCTCAGTTTCACAGCTATGGCTTCTAAAGAGCAGCTCCTGAAACTAATGAAGCATCCTGAGTTTGCTGAAGAGCCAGAAAACGAGAACTGCAGCTTCAGGACAAACAAAAGCGCACAGTAATAAAGGACTGAGGAGCCACAGTGGCTGGATGGGCAGATTTCAAATGGTCTAGAGGTGGAGGGTGTCCTTAAGATGTTTGGGAAGCACTCCTTCTGATCAAAATGTTAATAGGAAGCCGTTAAAAAAGTCAAACTCAGCATAATCAGATGGCTCACATAAACCGGCACATTAATACATGCTTTACCGTAGGGGTTCGTATCCAGTATTTACAGGAATCAACTGACTGTGTCCAAAAGCATTGTGTTTTACTATTGTGATCATTACATCTGTGATTCACTGTTTAAACAGGAATCTGAAAAAAGGATTTTAATGCATGCAAAAAAGTTTTGTTGGAATAAAAAGCAGAAACCAATGCATGAAAATGTTGGGCATTTTTTAAAAGCAAATTTACCTAATTTTTATACCTTGTATAAAATACAATACATCGATTCAATTAGTGCCCACATCTAGATTAAAGCTTGAAAGCAAGAACATTTATAATTATTTATAAACTGATACATCTACAGGGGAGGTATTTCCTAGGAATTGCAACACTTCCTTGGTAACCAGATTTAACACCGAATGAGCATTTATGAGACCAGCTGGGTTGCCAGCTTCAGGAACCTACGAGTGTGCAGGATCTACAGGCCCAGCTGTTATGCATGTGGCCAAATGGTCCACAGGATTCAATATGGACCCGGGATGCCTCCATGCCCAACTATATCTCATCATGTATCCAGGCTAGAAGCGCCCCCACAGGGTACTGGAGCCTCCTTTCATTAGTACAGTTTTCCTCAATAAACTTTCCTCCTTTCACTCTAATATTGCAATCACTTACATACATACACATACATTTTTTTTACTGTTCCAACGACTGCTTCTTGGTGCATTATTTTTTTTTATTTATTTGCTGTCAATGAATGTAATTTTGTCTTTTGCTGGACTTTTGTTCTGTTATCTAAAGGCCTTCTTTTAAAGCTTGTCCAGCTCAGGTAAGACGTTTTACAGACTACATTTTATAATTTGAATTATTTAAAATGTTACATATTCACCTTTATTCTACCTACAGTATATTTCGCTGACACAGATGCCTAGCTCTATACTGCTCACAAAAATTAGGGGATACATCAAAATGAAATATCTCCATTGTGTAGTTTGATTAGATCTAAGTGCAACACAGTGTTTAAAAATGTGCACATACAGTAACTAAGTCAGCAGATGCTGAAGCGCATAAAGGTCGTCAACTTTCTGCAGAGTCACTCACAACAGACCTCCAAACTTCATGTGGCCTTCAGATTAGCTCAATAAAATTGCGCAGAGAGCTTCATGGAATGGGTTTCCATGGTCGAGCAGCAAGCCATACATAACCAAGTGCAATGCAAAGCTTCGGATGCAGTGGTGTAAAGCATGCCGCCACTGGACTCTAGAGCAGTGGAGGCACGTTCTCTGGAGTGACGAATCACTTCTCCATCTGGCAATCTGATGGATGAGTCTGGATTTGGCGGTTGCCAGGAGAACGGTACTTGTCTGACTGCATTGTGCCATGTGTAAAGTTTGGTGGAGGGGGGGTTTTGGTGTGGGGTTATTTTTCAGGAGCTGGGCTTGGCTCCTTAGTTAAAGTGAAAGGAACTCTGAATGCTTTAGGATACCAAGACATTTTGGACAATTTCATGCTCCCAACTTTGTGGGAACAGTTTGGAGCTGGTTCCATCCTTTTCCAACATGACTGTGTACCAGAGCACAAAGCAAGATCCATAAAGACATGGATGGCAGAGTCTGGTGTGGATGAACTTGACTGGCCTGCACAGAGTCCTTACCTCCACCCAATAGAAGACCTTTGGGATGAATTAGAGCGGAGACTGATAGCCAGGCCTCCTCGTCCAACATCAGTATGAGACCTCATAAATGCGTTCTAAAAGAACGGTCAAAAATCCTCATAAACACACTCCTAAACCTTGTGGACAGCCTTTTCAGAAGAGTTGAAGCTGTTCTAGCTGCAAAGGGTGGACCAACGTCATATTGAAGACTATGGATTAGGAATGGGACGTCACTTAAATGTCCTGGTATCCATAAAGCATTTGATGACAGATTTGTCATCACTAGTCAGGACTAAGGTAAGAATAAAGATTGAGAACAGGCTCCCCTTTTAGGTCTAGCAAAATCTAAAAATGGTCTTCACCCAGTTGCAACTCAAAGACTGACACAACAAGCACTCAATGTCATTTGAATCACTATCATTAAAACACAATTTCAAAACCTACTGAGAGATAAAAAACCCACAAAGAGCCTCAGCCACCCAAACTAGCTCCTATAAGAAACTCTACTAAGTAGGGTAGCTATAGGTCTGTTTATTTTGCCGCTGCTGAGTATACACTTCACCGAGACAGTAATTGAATAAGATGTTTTTAATATTCCCTCACCTGCCTTCGCGGGAAAGCAAAAGCTGCCAAGGCACATTAGGATTAGATCAGTAAACAGTCTCACAGCAGGACATCATTGTTTCTTATTCTATACTTCAAGAGATTAGCTAATACACAAGAGTGACTTGCAGACACTGTGGATTACAGGATCCAAAATACAGCCATCCCAGTGGGATCAAAAAAGACCCCATTGGGAAAGAGAATGTTACAGTCAGACAGCGTTTAAATGACCTCCTCAGAACGGCGGTCAGTCACACACAAAAACCCCTGCATGCTTTTTCCACCAACGCCAATTACTCGGTTTCAACTTGATCACAAAAAAGTTGAAATATGGAAGACAAAGTTGAAATTGAGTGTCAAAGCTGTTCCATTTTCAAAGTGCCATTAAGTCTCGCAGGATGTCATACCATCACGCTCTATAACCATGGATCAAACAATCCTTCAATGTTGAAATGTCATGTTTTATAACTGAAACGTGGCAGCGCTGATTATTTAGAGAAACTAAAGAAACTGCACTCACATTGTTCATGTACTCGCTCAGCAGGTCTTGCAGGGCCTGGCGCACGGCGTTGCATTCTGCCACGATGCGCTCACGGCGGTCGTCACGCGTGCAGGAAGAGTCAGCCATAAGGGCGGCGCCACTGATGATGCTCTCCAGACGCTCCTCCAGAGAAGGTCTGAAACGAGCCTCGCTGAAGGTCAGAGGGTCCAGAATAATTTTGTTCTATAAGAAAAGATGAGGGGAAAAGAAACACATTATGCTATTTTAGAAACGTAAAAACGCACTTTTTATACTAGATATGTGTTAATGAAGTCGAGACAATCACACAATATAAAAATCCATCTATTGTCTTTTGCTTGTTCCACACAGGGTCGCTTGCCAGCCGGTACCCACATGCCAACTCTGGGCGCAAGGGCAGGAACAACTCCAGACGGGGCCCCAAAGGACACACAAAGGACCCACTTTAGAATCACCAGTTAAGCTGACACGCATGTCTTTAGACTGTGGTAGGAAACTGGAGTACACGGAGTAAACCCACTCAGACACAGGGAGGACATGCAGACTCCACACAGAAAGGATCCAGTCTACTCCTTCCTGGGATTGAACCCAGGACCTTCTTGCTGTGAGGCAGCGGTGCTACCCACCCACCCCCTTGTAAAAATATTATTAATAACAATAAAATAGTTAAATAAGCAACACTTTGCCACTTCAACTGTATCCAGATTAGAACCTTTCTTCCCTATTTTGTTTTTCTTTTTTCTGTTCCCTCTTTTCTTTAATTGAACTATTTCTTGTTTCTTATATATCATATTTTTTTCTATTCTCTTTCTCTTTCTACTCATTTTCCTTATTTTTTACAGTTTTTAATTTGATTTCTTTCTTTCTTTCATTTCTTTCATTTTATCTCTCTATTTCTCCCTATGTCTCACAGACTTATTTTTTTCATTCCTTTTTTGTATTTCTTTCTATTGCCTTTTATTACTTTTCTATTTTCTATTCATTTTAAAATGTTCATGATTTTGATTTTCAGTTCCGATTTTATCATTTTAACCATAATCATTTCACTTTTTCTGTTCTTGTTCTCGATATTTTCTCTCTCTTTTCTTTCCCTTAACTTTTTTTTTCTTTTGTCACTATTCTTTTTTTCCATCTTATTTTCTATTGTATTGAATATTCTCTCTCTTTTATCTGTAACTAAGCATTTCTGGTTTTATTTTCTTTGATAATCTCTCTTTCAATGCACACAATGGAGTTTTATTAAAATCACATTTACTGAACTTCTTCACATCTTTCATCTGAATTACAGTTCCACCAGTACAACCCAATGTCATGAGGTATGAACGTGGATGAGCAGTGGTGTGTAATAGAGGGCTGATAAGCCTGGTACGGTATCTGGGATCAGTCGGCTCAGAGCTACATTCTGGAGGGTGAGTAAAGAGAAAAGTGACCTTCAAGGTTGGCTCCAAGGCATCCGTTACAACCAGGCCTGCGATTTAACGTCCCTATTAGGAAGAGAATGCAGACTCCAAAGCCCTCATGATTTTATTGTTTCAATGTTTGCCCCAAAATAGAGGTTTTATGGATGAAACGGGAAGCCTGAGGGAATTACCATATTGATGGCAGCGATATTGTTTCATTGCATTGAAATTTAAATATGCAGTACACAGCAGTTTGAAAGAAAGGTGTAGAGATGGACTTAAATGAATATGTGTGAAAGGACGGGGTGTGTGTGTGTGTGTGTGTTTGTGTGTGTGTGTGTGTGTGTGTGTGCGCATGTGTGCGCGACCATTTGGACACTATACTACCGTTCTCTCACTGTTTTGTTAAATAAATACAAATACATTCCTATACAAATACATAGTACACATAAAAAAATAAATAAATAAATAGCCTTATGCACTAAACCAAGTATGCTAAAAAAATACTAAATAATAAAAAACAAATAAATAAAATAATAAACAAATAACAATAAAGGCAAATGTTTATTAACAATAACATAAGATATATAACAATATAACAATAAACAAAAGCTAGTCTATTGCTTTAAAAGCTATATCCATAAATTAAGGACTAAATAAACAAAGTTTAGTTAGGAAATTCAGTGGAATTATTTCAAAAAATATTTTATTTTCATTTTATAAAATGTTTATACATAACATACCATTTATAATATGTTTATACTTATACTGTTTATGCATATTTTCAATTACTTACTTGACAATTATATTTTTTATTTAATCTTTATTTGGTTAAGCGTTTAAAATATATATTTATTTTAACTATTTGTAGTTATACAATTATGTTTTTTATGATTAAACATGAACATTTCTTTCTTTTTATTTGCATGTTTATAGATATAGTTTGTTTTGTTTACTCATATGTATTCTTTATTTTAATTTTAATGTTTAATGTACAGTATAACTACTTACAGTTTGTAGAAAATAATAATAAAATATTGTGTTGGGTTTTTAATTTATGCATTCTTTTATGTAGTAACAGTACAGGAAAATGTTTTGTTTACATCTATTTATAACATGATTTATAATGATTTATAATAATAATAATAATAATAATAATAATAATAATTGTTTTTTTCCTTCCTTTGCACTTTACCTTATTTACTATTTTACTATTTACTATTTACAAACACATAATCTACTTATTAATTTATTTATAGTTAAAACAAGTAAACAATACAATACAAACCAATACACACATATACATATATATAGCTGGAAAGAAATGTAAACATTAAAGCACAAATTACAGGTAAAGTTACAAATCCAACACTTTATTAATATATAACTAAATAAATGTATATAACAGTAAAAAAAAGATTTTTTGATTAATGTATTGGTGTGTTTTTATTTATTTTTATTTATAATAGATAGCTTTTTTTGCTTGACAGATTTATGCTTGGGTAATTCTTTATTTATAGCCTGATGACTTTAACTACAGTTATCGGCTTCCAGGAATGTTTCCGGCACCTTGTTGAATCTGTAGCATGAAAAACAAAGGCTGGCAAAAGGGGTTCCAACCTGAAAATAGCAAGATATACTTAATATAGTGGCCGGTGAGGGTATATATTTATTAGAAATGAAACTATAAATATCTACATGTATAAATAAGTGAATACATTTGCTGCAGAGGAGCTATTTTCCAAACGCATTTAATATTCAGTTCATTTAAATTCATCAGACGGAGGCGGTTATGTAATAGAGATAACAGAGATCTGGTTCTGTATGCATACTGAGATGCCATGAAATATACATTATGCATTGTGTCTGTGTGACAAATGAAAGATATTGCTTCAGAAAAACAAAGTGAATAATTGCTTACTTCTGAGCACTGTGTTATGCTTGGTCACACGGATAACAGAACCTTTCCTGCCCCCTTCCCCTGGCAGCCCGAGTTAAACGGCAGGCAAAACTAAGGGCTGAAACATTTGACTGGAGTGTGCTGAGCGTGGGCAGGTTACCTCTGAGTCATTGCACATCTCACCACACTTACACTGTTACAAAATCCCGGTGCTAATGTGAGCATCTGGATTATAGGGACACAACATTATTGCTCTTATCAAAGGAAATGCCTTGAATACCAGACCGAGCCTAGTCCATGTAAAAAGAACTGAAGTCTTATACCAAGCCGTGGCTGTGTCCACGCCGCTTTATATACTGCTCGTTATTCAGGTCCATTTGCACTGTGTGGTCGTCGTTACACTGCCCTTGCTCTCGGCAACCATTTACACACCTCGCATATTTTTACATGTACTCTTGGCTGGCATTGACAGAGCCGGGTGGCGGGTTCCTGCAATATTCAACACGGCTATCAGAGATGAATATGAATGACTCTGCTTTAATATGGAGCAGCAAAAGTGGGCACATAAATTATTTAAAGTAAGTACAGAGTTAAATTGGGTACATGTATGCAATTTCTTTCTCAAGTTATTAAAAGTGGGAAAGGTTGAATTAAAGACTCATATTGTTAAAGAATATAAAAAAGGGGGAAGGAAATTCATTCTGACCATGCTTATCAAGGTCAGGGTTGCAGGCTAGGGTCTGGGGCATTATCTGGACTTATTAAGTTAAGCTAGAGGTACAGTCTGGACAGTGTACAGCTCTATCGGAGGATTCGGTAGACGTCCCACATGACCTTAGCAGAGACGCACCAATCCAAGTTTTGCTCTTGCAATGCAAATTTCGATTTCCAGACATTGTGGATCGACCGATGACTGATCCAATATCAGTGCTATTTAGCGCAGCTTGATAGCACGAAGCTGTTAAGCAACAGAGTAAGATATATGAGAACGTAAGAAAATGTAAGACTATGAATAGAAAACAAGAATGAAAACAGTTTTTTGCCGGCCTGTTAAATCCCCAAAGACATGCGTGTTAGGGTAATTGGTGTTAAAGTGACCCTAATGTGAGTGTGTGTGCCCCACAGTGGACTGGCACCTTGTCTTGGGTTGTTCCTGCTTTGTTCCCCCTACGCCGAGCCGGCTCTCAGGCCACTCTCTCCTTGATGAAGCGAATTAGTAAGACAATGAATGAATGAAATGATCCATCCATTCATTATCTTCCGCTTAATCCGCATGGGCTCATGGGCCAGCCGGTGCCCACCGGACAACTCTGGGTGCAAAGGCAGGAACAAACCCAGACGGGGTTCCAATCTATCGTAACACACATACACATATACACACACTAAAGGCTACTTTAGAGACACAAATTAACCTAACACGCATGTCTTTGGTCTTGGACTTTGGGAGGAAACCGGAGTACCCGGAGTAAACCGACGCAGACACAGGGAGGACATGCAGACTCCAGACAGAAAGGACCCAGGCCGTTCCACCCTGGGATTAAACCTGGGACCTTCTTGCTGTAATGAATTAAAATGTAAAATGGCTTTGCTCATGAAGCTGATTCGGTAACTTTAGAGGGAAGCGTTTCTGTGTCTGACTTTTATTTTGACACACTACAGCACAGACGCCTCTCAATGTCGGTCATTCAGGTTTGATGGTTGGGTTGTGCTGATTATAGCAGTGCTGCCGGAGTCTCGTGCTTTGCTTGCACAAATCTGTTATGGTAACAAACTCTGTGTTCGTAACATCACTAAGTACACATTCTGTTTTCCGAGTTCTTCTTCTGGTACTAGTTCAAATTTACAATTTCAGCTGTTCTAGTACACCCACCCCCCTGTGGACTGAGAAAGCTACGTGACCAAAACGCTTTACAATTGTTACCACCTAAAGATGAGTATCAGGAGCTATCTTACACAAACTAATTAATAAAACACAATTAATTAAAGTCATTTTAGTTTGAAAATAAATATCCCTTATGAATAACTACTAAAACAATGAATTAACTAAAATTAATATAACATATTTTAAGGTTGAGCAATACGCAGCAGGGAATTTCAGACCATTCTGTTATGCACACTCTTTCTATGATCTAAAATGGGTGATAGCAGAAGTTTTATTTTGTGTTAATCATTTTTATTGATTTAGACGTGTTTTCATGGCGAGCTTCTGTTAGTATGGACTTTGTGGCACCAATATATTACTTTTTCTGTCCTCTTCACCAGCAGTGAACCTTTTCAGTCAGCCTCCTGATTACGTGTTAGGGCAAAATAAACTCGTCCAGACAAGTTTGTCACAGTTCCAGTTGACTGGAACATTTTAATTATTGGTCCTATTGTAGATATGGGCATTTTCAGACACAAACATTTACACCACTTCAGAGATTTTTGAAAAGTAAACTAAGCTGGCATTTGTAGTCGACTTTATAAATCCCTGATAAAACCAACTATCGTAAACAAATTCTTTGGGAAAAGTTTGTTAAGAAAGGGGTGTTAGGACCCAAGTATGCGGGATAGATGAAATCCCACGGCGTATAATAAGAATGGGGAAATAATATATATTAACTATAAAAAAGGATAAAAATGAAGAAAAAGCCCTAAATAATAAAAGAAACTAAAAAGTGGATAAAGTGCACAGCTGTTGTCGTGTGCATTATAACACGAATTAAATCGAATAACGCCGAAGCGCCAGGGCACAGACGTGCAGCAAGCACGGTAAAGCGCTGATTTGGGACATCTCCCAAATCGCGTTGCGCGGAGAACTCCGGAACACCAGAGGGCGAGCGATAGCTGGAGTGTACGTATAACATGAGCGCGAATAAATCGCGAGAAGCGCCACATGCCAGGAACGCAATGCCGGGGCGCGTGTCATTTCGAACGTGCTGCCGGGTGGCGAAACTCTAACCGGGGCGCGTCTTATATCGAGCGGGCAGCCGGCTATAGTGAGGCTCGAAAGGTGCCGAGAACGGAACACGCGTTACGGCGGAAAGGAAACCCTCAATGTGTACCTAAAACACTAATTACCTCGAAAGTTCCCCTCCTACCCGTCCTTCGGCACTACAAGCCCCGGGACGTTACCAACTGACCTAACCCTATCGCAGCAAGCGGCGCAGCGAACGGCAGAACAATCGGACAAGGCGCGTCAAGATGTGTGTGTGGAATCAAACGACCTGGCCATGAACAGTGCCAGAACCCGAATATAAATTGCCAGAGAAGCAGCTGTTCGTAATCAGGTCATAAATCAAGCAACATTTATAAATCGACTTACCGATTGCTCTGTAACGGCAACCGGCGAGGACACGGAACGCTCCGGGGCAAAAGGTAGGAACCCTAACAGAGTTAAGGTCAATGGTCTTACAATGCACAATGACAAATTGACCGAGGCCAACTAAAAACAAAAATGTTCTGCCACTGTCTGAAATGTTAGATTTAAGTCACAGAGTAAATACTGATAGCAAGGTGTACAATAAATGAAGCGATTCAAAGCGAGGTAATGGTGGTGGCGGTCTAAAGAACAAGCGATCTGTTTAGACGTAATACGTTTATTTACCTTTTTTATGACAGCGTGAAACTATTTGTTTCAGCTTACACCAGCACATACTGATTTTCTTTATTCCTAGGTCTATCATTAGAAAATCTTCAACGTATAATCAGACAATCATCAGACTGTTCTATGATAGGCTGTCATAGAATCTGGCCAAGATTTGATAGGAATCATATCGTACATTTAGACCCTTAAAGTGCACAAGGTAAAACCCCCTTATGTATGTAATTTTACGTTTACGTGATGTTAAATAACACAACTTGCCGACTGTGCCTTGTGTGGCACTACTGCTCGTTTTGTATATAATAAAAAAGTGTAGAGTGCAAAACCTATTATTATTTCATCTTCCCCTAAGTGACTGAGAGAGAGAAACTTAAAATGAGCCACGCAAACATATGGTGGAGCACTGAATCCGTCTGTAATGTAGATCCTGCTGATCCCAGAGTGCACGACAGAGGGAGTCGTGTGGCGGAAGTGTTGAGCGTTGTTAACATTAGGAAGGGAAAGCCCTAGGTGCGGCATTAATAGCTTTGGTTTTTAACTTTGGTTTTTTACATTATTCAAACTATTACATGAGATATTTAATACTTTCTTCTAAAATATGCTTATATGAATGATTTGGCTCAACTCTAGTTTAATGTGATATTTCAGCATGTTTAAAAAAGGCTATGCCATGATCTATAAAGTATAGACTATATTAAACTATTTGTAATAAAAGTTCATCAAAAGTTGGGGATTGTCAAAATTTATTCAAAATGGAAATCAAGGAAAAACTGTACAAAACCTGTAATTTCTGTGTGGAGTCTGTATGTCCTCCCCATGTCTGAGTGGGTTTACTCCGGGTACTCCGGTTTCCTCCCACAGTCCAAAGACATGCATGTTTATTCTAAATTGGCTTTGGATTGATTAAGTGAGTGTATAATTATGACTAGTCTTGATTTAACCTTGTGTATAGATATAACCTTGTGTGTGTGTCGCTGAAATGGCCACTGATGCCGATGGCAACGTTAAACACGGTACAATATTCTTCAGTCTTCTCCTTTCTGAAAGTTGTGCCTGCATGTGACGCTCAACATAGTCCAACGGCATCAGGATTTGAACCCGGGTCATCGCGGCATTTAGATTTATGGCATTTAGCAGACACCCTTATCCAGAGCGACTTACAATTCAAGCAATTATGGGTTAAGGGCCTTGCTCAGGGACCCAACTGTGGTGGCTTGGCAGAGGTGGGATTTGAACCCTGGACCTTCTGGTTCATAGTCCAGTACCAGTAACCACTAGGCCACCACAACAGCCATTTGAAGACTGAACTGATTTTCTCTATTTTAACTCTGGCTAATTGTTGAATATGAAGTAAATCAGGCCAAAAACGAATTACAAGAAGCACGGAGGAAACCCCACACCCTGGGAACCAGCTCCGATGGCTAATTATTTGTAGCTTTCTGGTTTGGTCCACAGAGAATTAGAAACAATTTTCAAATCTTTTGCTGTAACACCAAGACATGCCGTAATGTCTCTATTCCTTAGTAATTCCTTCAGCTCAGATAATTACAAACATTCCTCAGTTGCTGTTTTGACTGTAGCCAATTTCCCCACATGGCAGGACACAAATCAGCTCTGACTCTACCAGAGGCTAATCAGAGTAAGCAATCAGTACTGGGGCTTTCAAGAATGGATATTTGAACACAGAGAAACCACAGGAATGTACCGGCCTACACTCATTTCCAAGAGGCTATGTTCAGTTAAGCATGTATGCCAGCTCATCCCAGACTAATGTCCAGAACTGACAGAGTTATTAAATGAGTGTTATCATTTCATATTGTTTTTCTACAGTGGAATCGTTGTAAGAATTGGACAGCATTAGCTCTCGTTTGCTGTACGTTTCTGGCCCATTACTGCATAGGAAGTGAAAGCTGTGGGTGCTGACATCGTCTGTTCATGCTTTACTTCATGGACACATCATTTGCACGTTCAGTTTTCCATTCCTGAGTAACTGGTTTGAGACAACTGGTACTAGGTTGAAATACACCCTGGACAGGGTGGGGCTTTAGTGCTATCCGTGTGACATGAAGAGAACGTGGTGAACTCCACAGACGGTTAAGGGATAGAAGGATTATCTCTGTTTACTAAGATCAGGTCTTGCTATGCTGATATTCTGGTTTTAAGGAGTAATGCACGTGTAATGTTCTCCGTCTCCACACACACACACACACACACTTTTGTGTGTCTCTCTCCCTCTCTCTCTCTTACTCTCTCTCTCTTTTACACACACACACACACACACACACACACAAACACACACACACACACTCTTTCTTGCTATCATTGTGAGGACTTTCCATTGACATAATGGTAACTGTAGGTACACCTGACTACACATAACCCTGACCTTAACCTCAGTAACATAAAAAAACGTCCCCATGAGGTAAAAAATCGAACCATTCTCTCCTTGTGTGGACATGTTGTCTCTACAATGTAATACAACCCTAATCCCAACCCCAACCAACACACACACACACATACACACACACACACACTCTGCCCACAAACACATACTGTTCTTGTCTTTCTCTACTTACGATGACCAAACGTCCTCACAACATTCTCACCAGTCCTTACTTATTTAATGACTTTTTTTAAAACAAAAAAGGCAACTTTTATTTGATAAATTAGAGCCTCACTGTACTGATGTTGATGCTATCGGTCTAATACTTGAACTGATCATATCAGCACACTCTCCAATCAGTTCCTCCAGCTGAAAGATCCATTCAGATTTGTTCACTTTGAACAGTTGCACGTTTGATTAAATGGTGGCATAAAAGAGGACTGAATCTTCTTAAAGAGCAAATGATTCACTGATTCACACTTGATGGAATCTTTATGAGCAAATGATTCACTGATTCACACCTGATGGAATCTTTATGAGCAAATTATTCACTGATTCACACCTGATGGAATCTTTATGAGCAAATGATTCACTGATTCAAACTTGACGGAGTATTTATGAGCAAATGATCCACTGATTCACACTTAATGGAATATTTATGAGCAAATGATTCACTGATTTAAACTTGATGGAATCTTTGTTATGAGCAACTGATTCACTGATTTAAACTTGATGGAATCTTAATGAGCAAATGATTCACTGATTTAAACTTGACGGAATATTTATGAGCAAATGATTCACTGATTCACACTTGATGGAATCTTTATAAGCAAATGATTCACTGATTCAAAATTGATGGAATCTTAATGAGCAAATGATTCACTGATTCAAACTTGACGGAATATTTATGAGCAAATGATCCACTGATTCAAACTTGATGGAATTTTGGGCATGAGCAAATGATTCTCTGATTCAAACTTGGTGGAATCTTTATGAGCAAATGATCCACTGATTCAAAGTTGACCTTCTGAATAAACGAGAACTGAATCTTGGTCATGAGCAATTGATTCAGCAGCAGATTTCACGATGCTACTATAAAACTGCTATAGTCACACCCAGTATTCGAGAGTCAACATGGCTTTCACAACCTCTATAGAACTTGTGTGTGTGTGTGTGTGTGTGTGTGTGTGTGTGTGTGTGTGTGTGTGTGTGTGTGTGTGTCATTATCCTAACACTCATTCATAAGCTACTGAATCATCAGAAAAGTTCCCTTTGCCTTCACTTACTGGGCAAGTGGAAACAAAGCCACTTTCTAATCTTACCCACTGAACTTTGTACCAGGCAACTCCTTCTGTACGAGGCTTGTTTTGTCATAATCGTTTTAATGGTTTGTGAGCTTGGACACCGGGAGCCGTATGTACATGTGAGTGCAAAGAGACTTAGAGGCTGATCACGAAAATTGCATTTGGTAACACCTTCTAATTGTGTTCAGCTTCAGGAGATGGGATTTAAAGCCTCTGCGAGACCGCACATGATCCCTAATGCATATTTAATTTAGATATTTAAATCCGATTTTTCTGCAGTTATCAGATTTAATATGTGATTCTAAACACACTCGTTGTTATTTATACTTTTTTGGCCAAGCGGAATTTATACTTTTTGAGGCCCGGAGATGAAACTTGCAGTATTCTTTTACATTTATTTAAGGTCATGATGCTCCGTTGGTTTAAATACACAGATTAGAGCAGTCCTAGGGCGGTACTTGGAAGACCGTTCCAGTTGTGTCTAACCTCATTTCCTTCTGGCAGTAGAGGATTTGTTTCATAAGCCATTCTAAATTAAAGAGTTCAGACGCTTGAAATCTACACAAAAAGTTTGACTCCCCCTACATTTTAATTCGAATACGGCAACGGAATCTTTACCAAAGCGTCTCTCTTGCGTATTAAGTTTACTGAAATGCATCGTATGAGCGAATCAAAGAATTAAATACTTTCACAGCGGTATTGAGCGACATGAGAAACCTGTGTGCGTCTCCATGGAATCCGAGGGCATAAAACTAATAACCACTTGCTAAAGCTGCTGCGTCTGTTGTTGGGTTGTGTACTTGCTGTTTTAATAGGGTGCAGGATGAACACTCACTGGACAAACAGCTTTTACAGAAAAACACATTTTATCTGTGTAAATTGTAAATGCAGTGCTATCTCAGTTCTCGGCTACCTCTGAACTCAGCAAATTCGGTTCTCAACGCATTTCGAATAGAAAAATTTCTCATCTTTCGTCGTTTGCTCTGCACTCGACTTGCTTAAACTTGAACGAGGCAAGCTGCCAAAGTTCACCATTCAAAATATCTATTTCCCAGTGATTCAGATTAACAACAGCCCTCGCCATAAGTCCATCGGTAGAGTAAGTGTTTTGCTTTTACTTTTCACTTTCAATCCATTACTCGCAACATAAAGTGAGATTTTCAACAATTGATTTTCAAAAGGTTTGTGTTAATAATTTTGACTGACTGTAGGTTATTGTAAGTGTTATTGTATAAGAAGCTCCGGTACAATACATAGATACACGATAGTAATCTATACTCTAGATAATCTATAATATAGATTATATTAAACTCTCAACGGTTCATGATGCATTCATTTATAGATTTATCATACATAATTCATTGAACATCGAATAATAAATCTTATTAATATATTATATCAAGTTTATTACATAAAATGCTTTATTGGAGCTTCACCCTATATTAAATAACCAAGTAAAACGTTATTTTTTTTTTATTATTATGATAAATTCTGACCTCAGACTGCACATGTTTGGAGTCTGCATGTCCTCCCTGTGTCCGTTTGGGTTACTCTGGGTGCTCTGCTTTGTCTTAGGTTGATTGGTCACTCCATGACTAGTGTGTTAATGTAACCTTGTGAGTCTGTCATAAAAATAGATGTATAGCAAATAAATAATGTATAAAAAAGTATATTTACAATTTAAACAGTTTGAACAAAAAATGTTCACAATGTAACAATTTAAACACAAAGTCTTTCGTCTGTTAGCATTAAAATAAATGTGAGTACTAGGTATATTTCTTTAAATCTGTTCTCTCTTTTAATTTTTAGATTTAGCGTTGGTGTATTTAGTCTATACTATAAACATATTAATTGGGTAACTTGGTTTAATTCTCACATGTATTCTAGACTGACCAAGAAGATTCGGTCCATTTTGAGTCTTGGTCCTCTTGTGGGTTTTGTCTTCTAGCAATTAGAGAGCTTCTCCTTTCCACTGCTGCCCTGGGCTTGCTTAGTTACGTCTGGGGGCCTAGATATTTGTAAAGCTGCTTTGGGATAATGTAATGTAATGTGGCTTGATATAAATACATTTCAGTCAAACAACATATGGCTTCTGTAGGCCAGTTTACAAAAGTACCAGTATCTCTTGTAGGCTGGTCTTTCTCAGTTCTTCATTGAGCATTTGACTTTGGGCTATGGATTAAAGTCAACATGAAAATGAAAATAAAGGAGCTTCTTTCTTTTATTGAGGCGGATCCTGTAGCAACCTGTAGACTGGCTTTATAGAGGGTAGTGAGGAGCCGTAGAATTGATGCAACTCCAGTTTTATGGACATTAAAAATAACGGGTTGGAGTTAAGGCTTCTCTACACAGGGTGAAATGTTTTTCTTCTTGTTTGTGCATGTGGAGGAACCAGAGATGTTTAGTTTAGCGCTAAACAGGCTTAGTTGAACTCTTAACAGTTTATATCCTCAGCAATGATCAAAAGGTTTGAGGATGGCATGAAAGAAGTCGGACCTAAAAAACGCAGAATCGGGTTTTAAACCAGTTTCTCTCTCGTCTCTCTTTTTACAGAAATGGCGTGGTGGTGCGTGGCAGCACTCCTGACGCTACTGTTTGTCGCCCGCCTTCACTGTGATCAGCATCGCATGCACTTTTCTTCCTCCACCACCATTAACACCGTGGTTCAGGATCCCCAGACGGGTCGAATATATCTGGGTGCCGTGAATGCTGTCTACCAGCTGGACTCGAAGCTACACATGGAAAGTAAGGCTGTGATGGGTCCCAAGAAGGACAGCGCGTCCTGCACACCTCCCATTACGACTCTGTGCATCGAGGCCAAGGACACGGACAACGTCAACAAGCTCCTGTTGCTGAACCCGGAAAATGGTTCGCTGGTGGTCTGCGGGACCATCTATCGTGGCATTTGCTCCTTGCACAATCTAACCAACGTGGAGCAGCAGATGTACTACAGCGACACCAAAGGCGAGAAGACCTACGTAGCCGCGCCGACTAGCTCCGTCTCTGTGGTCGGCGTGATCTCGACCATCGAGAAGGAGAAAAATCTAAGCGTCTTCCTGGTAGGTCAGGGTTCCGGCACGTCGGACAACGTGAAGCTGGTAAGCACACGGCTGCTGGAAGTCTACAGTGACATGGACATCTTCGAGAACGTGGTGGAGGCGTCCACGGTGCAGAGTGGCCCCATGGTGAAGCACTACCTCCATGATTTCCGCTACGCTTTCAAGGAAGGCCGCTACATCTACTTTCTGTTCTCGCGCACGCTGGTAACCAGCGACAACCGCAGGTTCAGCTTCATCGCTCGTCTGTGCAAAGACGACCAGAACTACTTCTCGTACACGGAACTTCAGCTCAACTGCAGTGTAAACGAAGAAAACGTTTTTAACAGGGTGCAGGCAGCTTACCTGGCCTCCCCGGGGTCGACGCTCTCTCAGAATCTTAGTGCGTTTGGCAGCTTTAAAGAAGGCGAGAAGGTGCTGTTTGCTGTGTTCAGCAAGGATGAGGGCTTAAGCTCAGCGCTGTGCATGTACCCACTGAGCAGCATCAACAGGAGGATCAACGAGGTCATTACCTCATGCTATAGATCAGAAAAAGACAAGCCAACAGCCGTCTACTCGCCCTATTCCACCTCTTCCAAACCGGAGCAATGCTCTACAGCAAAGGTATGTGTGCTATTCATTTAATTTGTTAGTAATCCAAACTATATAGAATACAGTCAAATCCGGTTAATGGGACCACATCGGGACGCGATCGTTTTGGTCCTAATAACCGGCTGCCCTATGTTACAAGACGGGACGTGCTATGTAACATATTAAATGTTTATTAAACCTTTATTGTACGATTTACACGT
>JAUZSU010164406.1:0-13603 GCA_034780255.1 Parotocinclus maculicauda | reverse complement strand
ACTGTGGTAAGAAATGGGACAGCGCTATCCAGCACGATATTGTTCTTTTAATAAATACATAGGTAATTTTTAAGCACTAAATTTAATTAATTCAATTCATATTACGACTGCGGGCGGGAGCGGTAGAAATGTGTATGTGGCGGGAGGGGGCGGGATTAAAACAAGCGATTTTGGGCGGGAGCGGGCAGTAACGGGACTAAAACAAGCGGGAGCGGGCAGGAGCGGGCTTAAAAAAGCAGTCCCGCGCAGACCTCTACATCCAACTGGTCATACATAATGGAGCACAAGTGGTGAGAGGAACTCGGCGCATTATTGGCACAGAGGTCCCAGACTTGGACAAATTGTATGCTAGGAAAGCTAGCAGCGTCAAAGACAATACACACAATGGTCACACACTGCTTGAACCGTTACCTTCAGGTAAAAGATTCATAACTATATGACAGACACACAAAGACAGACAGACAGAGACAGACAGACAGGCCCACACCCACAGACACGCCCACAGGTCACTGCTCTGTCAGCATCTGACCCTACTTCATATACAATTTAAAAATGAAGGTCCCACTCAACAAACAAAACCAAATAGCTTTAACAACAAAGCCAACTATTGCAAAAGCATTTAACTGTCAAACATAAAAAATGTGAAATATTTCTACAAAATGTACACACCCAAACCAGAAAGAGTTGGAAAAGCAGTGCTCCTTATGTGTACTTTGACTTTTATATCATTGCAGACGACATGAACCCAGGATACTTAATGTACTGTCTGGTCAACTTTAACAAACTTGATTTTATTTGTTAAAAAACAATCATTCCTACATTTCAGGCCTGCAACACATTACAAAAAAGGTTGTGACGGGGGCAACTGAAAGCTAGTAATGAATTTAAAAAACACAATTTACAACTGTAATCATGATTTGCTACAAAACAGGATCCAGGAAAAGCTGAATCTTTGATGAGCAAAGGTGGGCAGAGGATCTCCAGTTTTGGACTTATTGCTGATAGTATTCTGGATGTTTCTTGTCATCTTTGCTTCGGAGCACAGTCTATTTTTTTCAAAAAATAGGCTGGAATATTGAGTCATTTGATCGCAGTACACATTTCCACTGATGATAGTCCATCCCAGATGCCTCCAAGCACAAAGAATTTGAAAAAATACACAGTGTGCTAGGGACCAAAAACCATCCAGCCTTTTATCGACAGCAATTCCAAAGCCAAGACCTTTTATGTTATGGGGTTGTGTCAGTGGCCTTGACAAGGTAAAATACACTTCTGTGATGGCAGCATTAATGCAGAAAAGTACAACAAGATTTTAAAGCAACACCAATTCCTTTAAGATTACATCTTTTCCATTAATTTATCAGCAATACAACTAACAAAAGTTAGGAGTAAAATATAGAAATCCCTTCCAGACTTTTGTTAGGAAGCATTTCAATAAATATTTTTTTGTTGACAAGCTGGAGATCATATGGCCATCCTTGCTCATCAAAGACTTCGCGTTTCCTGGCCTTTTTCTGATTTAGGGTTGTCTTATGCTGATTTATTTAAGGTTATTCATTGGTAAAGTTGGCATCATTTAAATCAATTAAACATTACACAATGACTGTACCTCAAATTGCTGCTGCAGGGAGTTGATTTCTACGATGTGGCTATCTCTCTTCTGGTTGATAGCATCCAGTTCAATTTTCTGGATTTTCTTCTTGGTCTGAGCTTCCTGGAGTTTTTCAGAGATTTGTTTATGCTTGTTTCCCTGAGAGATGACAAGGAAAGGAAATACAAAATAAGGATGATTTCAATTAACCTTGGTTTCCATGGTACTTCAGCTTTGATGTGCCATGCATATGACTGTAAATAAAGAATTAAAATAAAGAATGGGGGTTGAACAATTATGATCATGGATGACTAAGAAAAAAAACTCTGAAATATAAATACTCTGAAATAGGAGGTATATTGTCATTATTGATTTGAATTTGTAACACTGCTGACACACAGGAATTTTTCAGGAAAGCTTTAAGTTTAAAGGGAAATTAAAATCCTTGTGGTTTTGTGTGGTGGAATAATTTTGGTTGCACCTGTATATACTATAGATATTCTAAAGTTTGAGGCATTTATTAATATTGATCAATTAATCAACAAGGATAGTGTCTTTTTAAAGTGTTCAGAAGCTCACCACAGCTTCAAGCTCCATCTCTAGACTTCTTCGTTTGGCTTTTAGGGAGATAATGTCCTCCTGCTCATTACTCTTCTTGTTCTGGAGGTCCTGCTTTCTTTTCCTCTCCCACTCCAGTTGCCGCTGGTGCTCTAGCTCCTTTTTAGCTGCCTGAGAGGATGATAAAAATAACTCAGTATTGTAGTCTCAGTTCTCATTGTTATGTTCTCAGATACAAGTCCTTTTAAAACTGCAGAGTTAAGATTGTGATGTCAGTGAATAACTAAACAAAAATCTGTTCCATATAAATAAAAACACATCCATATAAATGTTACGTTAAACATTCTCACCTCTTTTCTTTCCAACTCCTTAAGTCTCTCTTCTTCCCTCTGCCTTTCCAGCTCCTTTTGTCGCTCAAGCTGCTCCTCCTCCTCTCTCTTCTTCCTCAGCTCTAGCTCCCGTGCTTCTCGCTCTCTCTTCTCCTGTTCCTGACGAGCTTTCAGGGCTCTCCTCTCCTCCTCACGCCGCTGTTGCTCCAGTAGAGCCTGTCGTCGCTTCTCCAACTCCGCATTTCCCCGCTCCAGATTTTCCTTAAACCTATCCTCGAAGGTCACTATATGCACAATAAAAAGTATGATAAAAAAAGACTGAAAAAGACTAATCCAGCTTACATATAATTGTTGGTGTTTTTAAGAATTTAATTAAAAAAGGTAAAACAGGTGAAATATCAAGTCCTTCTGTAGTTTCCCCATAAGTATGCAACATACACCCCATGCAGGGTATAGTTATGTTACACTGTAATATAGTTTGTTTTATAATGCTTCACAAACTGGTTAGGTTTTAAAAAAGTCAAGACCTTATTTGCATGTCCACTTTTAATAAGGTCACTGAAGAAAGTGCCCAGGACTTGAGCTGGATGTCTAATTTCCCAGAAGGTACATCACAGGTAACCCATTTTACCTCCAAGCAAAACTGCCTTGTCAACCTAATTGACTGTTCTCATGTTATACTCATAAGGTATACTCATACAGGTTTGTAATTTTATTGTTGGTAAATTTCAAATGTAAGAGACACAAAGTAAAAAGAAAAAAAGATCATTTAATTATTTATTTGCATAAAATAAGTATTTGATCAACTACCATCCAGCAAGAATTCTGGCTCCCACAGACCTGTTAGTTTTTCTTTAAAAAGCCTCCTATTCTGCACTCTTTACATGTATTAATTGCACCTGTTTGAACTTATTACCTGAATAAAAGACACCTGCCCACACACTCCATCAATCACACTCCAAACTTTCTAACATTCCCAAGACCAAAGAGCTGTTTGTGACGCAATACCAAAGAGCTAATAATGACCCGAAACACACAGCCAGGGAAACTAATGAGTGGCTCTGTAAGAAACATTTAGCCAGTTTCCAGACCTAAACCCAATAGGAACTTTTTGGAGAGAGAAGATCTGTTTGGAGGAGTGGACTAAAATCCCTGCTGTAGTGTGTGCAAACTTGATCAAGAACTACAGGAAACGTTTGACCTCTGTAATTGCAAACAAACTTCTGTCTTTCTATTGTATCACATTTATTTCATGTAATAAAATGCAAATTAATTATTTTTAAAAATCATACAATGTGATTTTCTGATTTGTTTTAATTGGCAGAGTATCAAATACTTATTTTTCCCACTGTACATACTTTGATAGTTCTGTTCACTCTGTTCTCAGTGACACTAATGTGCCAGAAGGCACCACAGAGACTCAAACCTGGGTTACTGTGTGGGTGGTGGACATTACATTAGTCTGCATTGAATATAGGCAATTACCATGATTTAACATTGGTATAGGACCAATAAGTACAGACGTAGCACTAGACTATATTATTAGCTCATTTACATTTACTCCTTCAAGATTTTTGGTAGACAGTATTCATCACGGTAGGGCAAAATCAGTAACATCCAGAGGTGCCCAAGCCTGATGGGAAATCCTGACACCCCCACCACAGTGTGATAAAGAGTTTTGAAAACATAAAAAAATAAAAAATATTAATAATAATAAAATAAAAATGTTAAATTTTAAGTCAGTGCTGTTGTGCAACTGACTATGTAAAAACTGGGAAAAGAACAGAACAGGTGGTGGTTGTGGTCGGCAGACTTACGGTTGTTCTTTGATTTCTGTGGCAGATCAGCCTCAGAAAACTCTTCAGCCATGCTTGCATAGACAGATGAACTGGTGGCTCCATTTATCGAATCACCAATCTTTCCCCTAACAAAGCAAGATTCATCAAAAAGTTACACTTAGCTTTTTCAGACAGAAGCCTTCATATTGCTCAAATCTACACTGCAGTTACTAGTGGCCATACGTGACTCAAATTTACAGTATGGGTTGTTTTCACATTGACAAACATTTGGTCAAAATCTAGCAGTGAAAAGGACATTCCTCTATAGTGATATTTAAATGGCAACAGTGTGCGCGCTTGCATTCATACAGTCTGTGTTCCTAATGGAATAGTATAGTAAGGAAACTAGACTGTTCTTATTGGTTGTTAATGCACCATCCACTGAGGAGCCATACAAATGTAATTATTTTATAAAAAAGAACCTAGAACAGGAAGGCGTCTACAAGTCGCAATACAAGGATTGTACAAATTTTGTCTTTAAAAAGCATTTAAAGACAGTTTTTGACACAGATTGTACACACAGTTTGATGTATTCTACTGTACCTAAAAGATGGGGGCACAAGATCAACAGGAAGAGAAAGAGGTAAGGGCTGTCCCTGCTTGGCCATATCAACCAAGTGCATTGCCAGAATAAACTCATCTGCCTTCAGCTTTCCATCCTTATCTACATCTGCCAGGTTCCTAATAAACACAAACAAAAATTAAAAATTGCTTTTCAGCAGACACAACCACAAATAAAGCAAAACGTTTTGAACAATCATGATTTAATGAGATACCAACCAAACCGAAGCTAGCTGGGTTTGGGTTAGTGATGTTGTTGCCATTGCATTCCGCACCTGAGGCCCTACACAGATGGATGGGAAAATCTTAAATATAGACACATATTTCAGCTCTTGTTTGGATAAGGTCACACAAACAATACCATGAATTGGCAAAAGAGTCTATTTTTATCTCCATGATCACTCTAACTGACAAATATGACGAACAAGCAAAGCTCTAGCCTTAAATTAAAGGAGACTGAAGTAGCTAAAACTATTTCTGCACTCAGACTTGGTGCAGATAAGGGCAAGATAAATATTTATATCATTTTATTTGAACGATTATTAGAATAAAGAAAACTTGGAAAGAAGCTTGATATGTTCAGGTTTAAACAGCAGGGCTCTTGCCTAGGTGGTTACACAAATAACTAAATGTTACACAAAGTTTACTCACACACCTGACAAATAACCAAACATCTGCTTATCCAGGCTATTAAACTGCTGTCTGTATTTGAGACGGGAAGCCTGTGGCACAGCCCAGTCTGAAGGGGTGCTCTTTGGAGAGCTGCTGGCTAAAGACGTTGTGGAAGAGGAGCTGGGAAAAACAAAATTTTAAAAAGTATCAGTTGATTCATGTAATCATGTAAATATAGCACACGCATATTGTTGTTCTTTCTCTAAGATAGACACATTAGGTTATGAGTTTAGCATCAAGCTCAGTGTTAATAACATTAATTTGTAAAAGCAAGCAGAAACATTAACTGACTGTACAAGGAATACTGGTATAATTGAAATTAATGATAACCCCCAAAATAACTATGCAATAAGAGGATTACTTTATGTCGTGAAGAAATGAAAAACATAGCTCAGAACAGATTAACAGAGTACTTAAATCCACAGCGTAACAATATTAACCACTAACCCAGAAACTGCTGGAAACTGTTATATTACCACAAATGTATGAATTAAATAAGAATATTACAGCTTCTAACCTGCTTGAATTCAGGTCCAGGAGCGATGATGGCATTTTGGGAGTTGAAGAAAAACCCAGAGGAGAAGAAGTGAAGGAACTATTCAATGGGAGTGCTATAGGTACATATAAATATGGGACACAAGTACACTTTTGTCATTACAATGAATCTGGTATGTAATACACATAACAATAATAAGAATAATAATATAATAACACGAAGGAAAAGAACAGAGTCTATGTTAATAACAGGACTTAAGTTATATTTGAAACTACTGTTATTAAGCCAAAAAAGATCAGGACCATTGTGTGAAGACTACTGAGTGCTAAGAAATCCTGCCAGTTGTTTTAATATCCACTCATAATGTCCTACCATTGGTGAGAGAAAGAGGTGTGGGCTGCAGCATGCCTATAGGTCCACTAGGCAAAGCAGGAGTGGCAATAGATGTCATTATTGGCATGGTGAGTCCAGTCTGCATTATGGGAGTCATGCCCTGTATTGGGCCAACAGAGCTCAGTGGAATGGGGGTAAGAATCGGCATAGCAGGCATCATGGGTAGGCTTGGCATGGATCCCATCCCTTGAGCAATAAACAAATCTATTACTAGTTAATATGCATTAATCAAGAGAACAAACAACTCTGAAATGAATACAGACTCACAAAAATATGAATAAAATGTTTTCTTTCTGGAAGCAGGAAAATTAAATGTATATATTCTACTTTATACAGTTTGCAGTCTGCAAAGGCCATTCTACACAGGTCCTACCACCATTCAGTACCTGTTGGTTAAATTAAATAGAAATAACCAACATACTAATATTTAATGAAGCCATGCATCATCTATCAAACTTGTTGAGAAATGAACACAATAAAGACATGGCTGTGTCCATACAGATCCCTACTACTCCTTCATTAGTAAAGCACTATATAGAGGGAGACCATTTAGTTCACTAAATATTACCCAAAACTAATGCTGGCCAATTGTACCTCAAATCAATATCAAAATTAATTGAACATTTTAACTTAATCACAATTAATGCACATTTTTCTTTAATTTATTTTGCCCTCAGATTTCACGGACAAGGTTTGTACTGTTAATATTTTTAACTATTAAAGCTGGACCATTGCATGTTATTTAAAATCATAGGGGGGGAAAACATAAATAATAATAATAATAATAATAATAAGTTACACTTATATAGCGCCTTTCATAATCTCAAGGTCGCTTATAAGCTTATAAAATAAGCTTGGCAAGTGCAGTTTGTGTCACTTCAGCATGTGCATACACAGGCATAGTCACAGAGCAAGCATAACCACAGCATCTCAGAGCACCTAACACCAAATTATAGGAGAAGAGAAAATAAGGTGTGTGTGACGTAGTAGTTCTGTCTTCTGATTAAAGTAAGGAGGCCACATATCACCTGTATTACTGCAATATGCCAGCTTACCAAGTGGTGTTAGTGGCATGGTAGGAGCAGGCACAGGTGGCTGCTTCATTATTATGGGCAGAGCCAAAGGAAGATTATGACCCTGCAACTTTATCTTAATCAGTTTCATAGCAATGGAGAATTCCAAACGGTCCATTTTGCCATCCTTGTTCATGTCTGCCAGTGACCTGTAGCAGGAATGTAGAATCGTAAGAATCACATTAGATGCAACTTCAGAAAAGGTAAACTACATATATGCTCAAAAGCAAATTAGATTTTTCATTGTCCAATACAAACATAATAAAAGTACTTATTAGTGAAATTTAATTGGGTGTAGACAAGTTCAGTAGACGTGGAAGTGGAGGGTTAGGTTTACATAACATGAAATGTAATGGCAAGGTTTGTTTATTTAACGTCGCTATCTGCATTGGTGGCCATTTTAGTGACACATACCAGGCTATATCTATGCACAGGGTCTCAAGAGTCAATGCCAAATTAGCGTAATCAATTAACCCATCATGCATGTTTTTGTACTGTGGGAGGAAACTGGAGGACCCGGAGTAACCCACACAAACATGGGGGGGGACATGCAGACTCCACACAGAAAGGACTCACAATATATAAAGATTGTGCAGTCAAATCTCTGTGGGTGGACAAATCCTTCCCCCTATGGTTTTATATGATATTCACTACCTAGCAGTTCTGTTTCTTTCAATAGCTTGAAGCTTTTGATTAAGGACTGCTTAAAAGCAAAAATAAATAAATAAAAATAATCAATTTTAAGCCTTTATGAAGTATAGTATTAGTATTTTAGAATTCAAAATGGCTATTCAAGATATTATGAAGCTTTAATACATATGAATAAATAAAAGATCCACGATTGATAAAAACCATAAACTGCTCACAAAAATTAGCGGATAGTTCAAAATGAAATATCAACTATTGTTTGTGAGCAGTGTATAATTAACTTGTAACACAGATTCCACACCAGATATCAGCCAGAACAGATGAAGGCAGGCTTGACTGTAGAAAGAAACTGCGTGCCTGCTCCCCTACACAAACGAGAGAGAAAAAAACAGAATATATACATTTATAAACACTGCACACATTCTTTCAAACCAGTAAACAGATTGTGTTGCTTACTCTCTCTAACATTATGCTACTACAAATATTCAGTTTCAGGATGATTGACAATTTTGGTAAGGAGACAGGAAAGCATGTTAGTGAGTCCATTTAATTCTTAAATAATTTAGTATCATAATTTAACTATCAGAGGTCATGTGACCTGCAGGTGGAATGTTCGAGAAGTTCTAAGTGCAGAATGATGGGGCAACGTAAATTTTGTTTTATTTTAGCACAAAGCCACAACATAGCAAAATGTGAAAGAAAGTTACAGGGTATGAAGGGTATGATGCTGAAAGTTGGAATTCAAATTATACTATAAAAGTACGATGATAATAAAAATAATCTATTCTAAACTTTATTTGCAATGGTATCTCGAATCAAAGCTACCTACTGTTGTAGACCCAAAAGCCACTGTATAACTGACTGCAATGACAATGTTTAAATGAGCAATACAATTCTTCAGTGTGCATACCTGAGACAAAACCCTGCACTGGGGAGAGGGTGTCAAATTTCTGATCATGTTTGTCCCTTTCCTCTGGAGTTATAGCCCAAATACTACGGCCACCTGAATGAGAAATTGTTTTTAAAAAAAACAAAAAAAAACAAGATGAGAATAAAGCAAGTGTTAACATACAAAAGTAAACGATTAACTACCACTTGTGCAGTTGCTCAAAAAGCACATTCGGTAACAAATATTTTCTTTTTACTGAGAATGTAATATAAAATTATAATAACATTGTTTTTCTGCTATTTTATTTAATACTTAATTTACAAATAAAAGTACAAAAAAGTGGAGAAAATAAATCCACATCTATTAAAACATATTTAATTTGGCCAATCAATAAGTCAGCGGCAAAGTTATAACTGCACTTAGATCAACTTTACAACCACAACATTCACAGATAGTTCTAATGTTGACATCACCACACTGCATTCATCTTTGTAAAATGCACTGCTCACAAAAATTAGGGGATATTTTAAAATTAATATCAATAAGCATTTGATTTTAGTAAACAAAATCAGAAAAGCAAATGAACAGTCGATTATGCAAATGAGATGCACACTAAATTATCATGATCAAGTAGCATGTGATATATTCATGGAGGTGAACAGAAGCATGTGAAACTAGATGAGAGTGCCCCACATTAACTGTTCAGTAGGGTGTATGGTCAACCAAGACTGCCAAAACTCACCGACAGTGATGGGGTATGGACAGGATCAGATTGTCCAGCAGTTCTTGTGAGAGTTTTTATTTTAAAATATCTTCTACTTTTTTTGTGAGCAGTGTACATACAGTGGTATCTCGGTTCTCAACCACCTCGGAACCAGTTACATTTGGTTCTCTGCGCAGTTTGACCAGAAAAATGTATCTTGGATCTGGTCGTTTGCTCAGTACTTGGTGTACTTGCTTAAACTTGTAAGAGTCGAGCTGAATGACCCTTTTAAACAAACTCAATTCATGTTTCGTGATTTGTTTTATCATGTTATTCTTTACTTTTAATTATATACTGTTTTATTAGTGCAAATAAGTCTCAACAGTTCCTAAAAAGGGTTGTATAGACTGCTAACCAAAAGAGAATCAGACTTATTGCTCCAGATCACAAGCAGTAAGCATTAACAGTAAGTGTACTCATTCATTCAATCCATTACTCAATTACATGACATTTTACAACATTTTATTATAAACATTTTCATTAGAAAAGCTGTGTTTTTATGATTTTGAACAACTGTACATTAATTGAAGTATTTGAACCATGAACATACTTATCATTACTTCTTATAAGCTCTATTATACAACACAGAGCACTCTATCAAATACTCATTAATCTCATCAGTTCATGATATACTTCATTTATTATGAATTTGTTGAAACATACAACCATTCTAAACCTGTATAATACAACCCCATTAATAAACTAAGCCTCAGATAAAAGGTCTTTTAAGTGTTTTAGGCTGTTTTATTGTTGTTAGTGCTAGGCCAGCCTTCCTTGGATCAACTGTTCAGGTTGGTGGTGTAATGGTGTAGGGTATATGTTCTTGGCACACTGTGGGCCACTTAATACCAACTGAGCATCATTTAAACACTCACAGCCCACACATTTGTATAAAAAATAACTACATCAGTAACTTCTTCCATTACAATAATATTGACAGCTACTATAGCTGGCTAACAAGCAAATGCGTGTTTATTACACACTAAGAAAATAAAAAAATAGTCTTACCGTTCATGGTTGTAAGTGTTGGGGGTTGTGGGGGTAAGGGAGAGTGACTGGTCTTAGATTTAGCTCAATAGTTCAGGCACCTGCATTCAAAACACAAGTGGTATAAATGAGTGAACTGAGTGAATAAAAGGTTTATTCAATATTCAGTCTACAGTCAGAGAGTAGTAACAGACCAAAGCACGATTCTGACCAAAAAATATTCAGATTTGACACAGTCATGATCAGCATTCTGGGCCATGCACCTATCCACTGTTAATATTGTATAATGAACCACACTAGAAGAATGTCATCCAACAGGTCAGCCTTCTTATAACTGGGACTGGCAACTATTTCTTATCTTTTTGGGTCTTTTTGGTCATATCTCCCTTTCAGCTTCTGCCTCCCCAGAATTGTATTAACACTTGCTGAGATATTTGTGGCTGATTTCACATCAGCAGCTTGTGCTCTAATAGGTACCAACAAGATTAAACAGTAAATATGTAAATGAATACATACTTCTATATGAACTAATTCTTTATAGTGCATTCTACAGGTACCTCCAGTACAATCTATTTACAGAATCATAACTTGTACATCCTGGCTGTTACCTTGAATATAAGCCTTTTTAACCTCTGAAAGGAAATATGTAAACACAATCCTGGCTTTAATATTAATGTTTTCCCCAATCATAAATTTTAATTTTTAATCAGATATTGATATATAATAATAATATAGGGAAAAGATGGCAAATCAATGCCTGGTATTTGCATGCACTAATAATTTCACTAAGAAAAAAATGACTTAAACAAAAAAAGTATTGTATGCACCATTTAATGTCCACATTACGTTCTGTGAAACAGGGCGTTGGCCAGATTTTATACAGGTATAGGTTATACAGGTAACGAGGGGACAAACAAAGAAATAACATTTACAAAAGAACAAGCAAATACAATTATGAATGGCATTTACTAGGAGTGGGAAGAGAGACTGAGTCAGAAGAGCATTGCTGCCCAAACATTCTGTGACATGTACATAACACAGACACCAGACACAAACAAACTTCCAATCAGCTAGAAAAAAGGAAAGGCACATTACAATCTCTATCACAACATTAATTGCCAGGGATTCATGTTCGAATTCAGTTGTTGAGGACCAAGGCATCTGACCCATGTTCAGTGTCCCATGTCGAGGCTATTTCATGCTCTCTGAAACTGAAACCTGACAAGAGAATTTTTGTCATGCAGCTTCTACATTACTTGGGGCAGAGTCCCACTGGTGTAAAACTTCCTAGATGCACCTAAAAAAATAATAGAGCTGTTCATAAAGCTAAAACACTGCAATACGTATGCTATTTTCCTCAAAAATAATAAAGTATCAAACAGAAATTTTAACACTGACATGAGAACCAGAAATAGCCTAGACACAGTATGATATCATCTCTACATCCCACCCACTTGCTCCACCCTGTGGGAGGCTGAACAACTACTAAAGAATGAAGAGGGAGGTAATCACAAATGAAACAGGAAGTAGAAAGAAGTATCTGCGAATCTGTGGGGGCAACATTAAACCACCCACATACTGTATTAATTATAAAGTCAAGAAAATACCTGGAAAACCAAGAAATCTCATGCTTATAGAAGAGAATGTTGAATAGTGATTTACAGTCAGGCTTTTTACAGAACACATGAGGGATTGTGTTATCACGAAATAATATCATGGCTGTGACTTACACAAACATAAATAAAATAAGCCCTGAATTTAATACTGAATGAGATGACAATACCTTCAGCCAAAAAGTAGGTCCACAACAAATTTGTTTTTACTATGCAACAGTAACAGTTAACTACCTAGCCTTAGCACTAGGAGAATTTGACCAGTTTGCCCTGAATATACATAGAAATGTCGAGGGATGATCATTTGACTGTTGTAACTTCCCACTAGTAGCACTGTGCTGGATTTATCTCTACTACCTAAAATGCCACAAAAGACAAGAAACTGCGGTTATTGACACATAATGGTTGCTAGATGGCAATTCTAGACCTAAACAAATACAGTCGTGGACAAACATTTTGAAAAAGCAAAAAATTTGGCTTTCACAAAGTCTACTGCATCAGATCAACTTTAAGATTCAATTGCATTGAGGAAGCCAGCTACAATATCGAGCCAACACCAGTGCAGAGCTTACTCGGATATGGCAGAGGGTAGCTGTGAGTGCATCTGTACACACTGTGAGATTAAGGTTTTTGGAGGATGGCTTGCTGTAAAGAAAGGCAGCAAATAAGCAACATCTCTCCAAAAGACACATCAAGGACAGACTAATATTCTGCAGAAAGTAAAGGGATTAAACTGAAGAGGACTGAGGTAAAGTTATTTTCTCTGAAGAAGCCGCCTTCAGACTGTTTGGAAAAATCTGGAAAAATTATTCTCCTGAGAAGAAAAGATGAGTGCTACCATGAGCCCTGTCTCGTGCCAACAGTGACGCATCCTGGGGTCACTCGAAATGTCACTAAAGCAGTAAACGTTGTGATTACCAAAATTTGTGCCACTGTCATAACTTTGTCATAACAGTACATTGGATTTCTCATTGGTCAACATAATGTTCATTTATTTATGGCAAAGGCATACATTACAAACACACAATACAATACATACAAACCAGATTCCAAAAAAGTTGGGACACTAAACAAATTGTGAATAAAAACTAAATGCAAAGATGTGGAGGTGCCAGCATCTAATATTTTATTCAGAATAGAACACAAATCACAGATCAAAAGTTTAAACTGAGAGAATGTATCATTTTAAGGG
>JAUZSU010164395.1:0-13604 GCA_034780255.1 Parotocinclus maculicauda | reverse complement strand
GTTTAATCAGACCAGCCGGTAATTAGAACCAAAACGATCGCGTCCCAATGTGGTCCCATTAACCGGAATCGACTGTACCTAAATTGTTGTGTCACTACAGCCCATGCTATAATATATAATAAACATTTAATTCCACAGTTTGCGACACATTCAACATTCATACATAATGATGGATTTCTTGGAACGTTTCCCTGTCGTAAATCGGAGAGCATCTGTGATTTGAAAGTTGGATGTTGAGTGTAAACTGTGATCTAATTCTAAACTGAAACACAAGGTGCACAAGAGTTTTGGTTTTTAATTGGGAAAATGTGACTTTTATGATGTGGAATAAAAATAGAACAAAATCATCCATGATATAAACAAAAATCCTTCACGTTACTATTAAAATGCTGTTTTTGTTCAGGATTACTTTATATGATTTTACTCAAATAAGAATACAGCTCGTTACCTCGTCACTGTTCCAGCGATTAGAAACTGTAGGCCGCATGCCCTTTACGCAGACCACTTCCCTCATGTCCTCGTAAGAAGGGTCTGAAGGAACAGCATCCCAGTATGGCAGCTGGTACTCCTCCACAATGCCTGCAGGAGCAAGAGAGAGGGAGGGGATTATCCTCCGGCACTGTCTCACAGCACAGGGGTGTCCGTTTAAACTAACTAGACATAGAACACATCAGATTGAACTGTATAAGGAGTGGGAGAGGGGTCAGACTTGTGTGTAATTATACCCAAGTTACCTAAGCCAGTGCAGAAGAATGTGGAGTACATACACAAAGTTTCATACACAAATCAACAATCTCCCAATTATAGGTTTAATTATTTTATATAATAATACTTGGGTCTTTTCTCCCTTGGACCGTTTCATCATCTGAAGTGAGTCATGGTTTCTTTTGCGTATGCAAATATGTCAAATGAACAAGTGGTCTGAGATCTCATCAGTGCTAATATGGACCAGTTTGCTTATAAAAAAATCTAATGTATTCAAATGAGTTTGATTCAGTAAAATTTAGCAATATGTGGAAACCTGTATGAGTGTATGAGCATTAAAACTCATATACTGTATGAAAACTAATGCGATTAATTTTACACACCTAGTGATAACGATATTATACTTCTGGCTATGCCACCATGACCCTGACCGGGAGTAAGTGGCCGGACATAGTGAACTGAGTTACTTTGTCACAATTTGGCAACGGGGAGAAAGAGTTTATTCAACTGTAATATCCTTTCTGCTTTTCAAACAGTTCCACATGGTTGAGGGAGCATCTCTCAAACAGCTCATCTTCATTTTTTCACATGGATAAGAGAGACCACATCCTCTCTGTTTTACTGCCACAAAGGGATGTGTGGTCAAAATTATGTCATCACAGCTGGTAAAACTATCTTCTTTGATGCCAAGGCTATATATTCACATGGGTTACCTTAACCAACAGTGGGAGAAAGTGCATTTAAAATGTATTATGGGGTGGAAAAAAATCTCATGACCCTTCAGCATCAGGTACCATGAGACACAACACACATCACAGAGCAGAACTGACCTCCTGTTACACATCGGCGAGCCATTTCCCAAACAACCAGGCCGTAGCTGTAGATATCTGCCATGATATATGCCTGGAACTGATTCTTATTCATAGTCTCATCCAGCACCTCAGGGGCCATGTACCTCCGTGTACCCATGCGTGTACTCAGAGGAACGTCAACCTCATTAGTGTCACTGAAACAAACAAAGAAATGTGTTTAACACATTTAAGGTCATGAACCTAAATCAAAAACCTGAAACTACACTTCACTATGTAAGTGTGAGGGGCGCATGGAACCCTGCTTAAGTGTACCTTATAGGACTGTGGTAGCCTAGCGGTTAAGGTACTGGACTCTGGACCTAATGGTCCAGGGTTCAAATCCCACCTCTGCCAAAGCTGCTGCCACAGTTGGGTCCTTAAGCAAGGCCCTTAACCCACAGTTGCTTGAATTATAAGACTGTATGAGTTGTAAGTCGCTCTGGATAAGGGCATCTGCTAAAAATGTAAATGTAAATGTACCTGTTATATTTAACAGCTAGACCGAGATCAGCAATGCAACAGGTTCCGTTCTTCTTAATGAGGATGTTCTTGCTCTTTAAGTCTCTGTGAGCGATGGCTGGTTTGCCCTGCGTGCCGTAGATCTCGGTGTGAAGGTGACACAGGCCGCACGCTGCTGAGTAAGCCAGCTTCAGCAGAGTCTGAGTGTCCAGAGTGGTGAACTTCAGGTAATCATACAGCGATCCGTTCTCATGATAGTCAGTGATCAGGAAGAGCTGGGTGAACGCTCCTGTGCCCTTTATGTCAGCTGCAATAAAGCCTGGACAGAGGACAAGGGCATTTCTGAGTACAGGTGGTGTTTCAGTCTGTATATAAAACAGGTGTCGCAACATCTCGATTCCACATTCGCATGACTGCTAAACATAACATTTACACAGAAATATTTGCATACATTAGCAGAATCCACCCATATTACAGAATACTATCATCAAATACACACAGTAGACTGGTTACCGTTCTACCGCTTACCTTTTTATCCTGTTATGTAACTTAATCTTCTGTGTACATACTTTAAATTACTGAGCTAGAGTAGTCTGTACATGCATGTGCCGAATAATAATAATAACAAAAGCTCTCTTATCTTAGTCTTTGAGCACTGCAAAGTGAAGGCTGTTTACCTATTTTTGCACAACGATACCAAATGTTCCGCATTTTTCTAAATCACCCTTAGCTTACACCCCCCCCCCCAAAAGCTGAACATTTAATACCTATCTGCAATGAGCTGATATTCACATTCTGTTCATGTTCCACACTGAGTAAATGCAAAAATAAATTCAAAAGCTACGCCTCATATTTTTTTGTCATTCGTCTTTTCACATATGCCTATTCATGCCTTTTCAATCTTCAGATCGATACTTCTGCATGGCAAATCTAAATCCTAATTTGCTATCTACTATGAAGCCAGTAGTTCAATCAGGAATGACCTCTTTTGGAGGACGTAACCACGAAAAACATAACACTGAATGAGACTGGTCATGAGAAAGTAAATAAATATTATGATAAACATTATGGTTACTCTGAATTTCTCAGTCACTTAACCATGCCAGATAGCTGAAGCGAGTCAAATTCAATATAACAAGTATTAGAAGGTCTGCTTAATTTAGTTTGTGGAATAAAATAAATGTTACAATGATGTTTCCCTGTGTTATTAAACACCCAAATGGTCTGTACAGCTTGTAGTTACATTAACCATATCTAATCTTATGCCATGCAAAGTAAGTGCTGGTTGACCTGTAGTCCATTAGAATTAATTTCTGACCACAGGACTCTAACACAGTACACCACTGATAGTCCACTGATGCATTGTACATAGGGGGGAAAAAAAGAAAATTTCCCTTTGATACACTAAACACTGGGTATCAACAAATATTAAAACAATGGCTTTTATAGTTCTCATACTTTCCTGCCCTAATTGATATTTGGGATATAAAAGTGTTCTAATATGAGAGTTATCTTTAACAGTAATTATTTCATGCAGTGAAGTGATATACCAAGTATGTTCTCATGTCTCATCAGCACGGTCTGGTAGATCTCAGTCTCTCTGAACCAGCTGGTTTCTTCACGAGTGAAAAAGACTTTTACTGCCACTTTCTCTCCTCTCCAGCGGCCGAGCCACACCTCACCGTAGCGCCCCTTCCCAATCTGCCGTACCATCTGGATCTGTTTGGCAATAGTGCGTTGCACCTAGAAATAAAAGCAGCACAGGAGTTTGTCAGGGCTCAGACAATATCTAGAATAAAAATTTTATTACATAACATTTTATAATTACAGGGTTTATGTGCATTAACTGAATTAGAACACAATCAGAATAAGTCTAATTCTTTGAGAGCTTTTAATTCTACACATCATAATTGCCCATTAGCTTGCTGGTAGCTAGGAATGGAATATTGGATTAAAAAAATACAGCAATATTGCACACATTTCTTTAATGCATGTCAATTTTTGTATTTGATTTTAACACTTAACTTATAGTTTTTAGTAAACTATAGTAAGTATAGAATTGTATTATTATAGTATTAATAATATAAAATTATTTTCTCCATTGAAAATATACACAACGCACTAAACAGAACAGCTAAATATAACTATACATGCACAGATGTTGAACATCACTTTGAAAGAAAATACTGCACCATTTATTTTTGGAAAAGAATTCAGATGCATGTTAAAATGAGAGAAACATTGATACATTAAATTCACTTTGTTGTAGAGAATAAAATAGAAGATGTTTTCCGAAATAAAAGTTCAAGTGTGTCAATATTTGTTTAAACAGATGAGGGGCGAATAATCCGTAGAATAAACACGCACTACTACGTTTAATTAAAATAACCATCCTTTTAAATAGCTGTACTATTAGAAGCTGTCCCAGGAAAAAATGCACTGTGAAATTTTGTAGTAAAACCTTTCTTGTGAACAGTTTGACCATAAAGTTCACAGCTGTACTATGAACTTGGGATGATAATTTGGCCACTTCATGTTCCTACTATCAAAATTCCTAGTACAACTGTAAACTTGGTTAATAATGAACTGACCACAAATTAAAATTTGATCTTAACTTGATTTTGATGGTAATTTGGTCACTTGATGGTTCTACTGTCAAATTTCACAGTACATTTTTCCTGGGATACCAAACGGTGATTGGGCTATTCAGTAAATATCTGTATATGAGCATCAGGGGGGGAGCATGCTATGTTGTAAGACTGTAACAGTCCCACATGGTTCTTCCAAACTGAGTTACATCATGGTAATACGGTTTATCGCAACAGTTCTTCAGATGATAATCGTTTGTCTGACGTTTACATTATCGGCTTAACTACTGAAAGCTAAATACTTTCTCGTGTTTAAGCAAATCCATATACAACATTTACAGTTGATGTGATAGGGAACACATTTCTATTTCAGTGCGTACATTCTTTGTGTCTGACTACATCGTAGTAAAAACATCTGTACCGTATTAGCACCGCATTAAAACATCATGAAAGCGATTTTGTTCTGTACCAGCAGGGGGAGCCCGGAGCCTGAGCCGGTGCTCGACTGGCTGATCAGGTCTTTGAGGGATTCTCCTACAGGAATAAAGGCTTCGTCCTGCTCCAGGTCTCTCTGGTAGCGTCTCCTCTCTGTCTGCAGCTTATACCTGAACAAACAACCAAAGGCAATCAAATCTCGGTCCACTTTTTTCATCTATTTTATAGTGCCATTCAGCGGCAACACCTTCTGCTACTTATCACGCATTCCTACGCGCATTCTTTCTGAACTTCTACCTGCTATCAATGTTATCGTTTGTTATCTTAACTACAGAGGGTGTATCTGTGAATGTTCTGTAAGTTGGCCAGTCATCAGTGAGAGAATCTTGGCCTTTATCACGGTGTTAAGCTGTATTTGAGCAGCAGTACTTCTCACCTGTAGTAACACACAATGGTGACTGCAATGAGGGTGAAGCAGCATACAGTCACTGAGATGAGGAAGGCCAGCCAGTGAGGACTCCCAAACAAAGGGTCTGTGTTAACACAGGGACACAGTTAGATTTCAAAAACAGAGGTTAAATTATGAGTAGGGTTGCATGACGATGGCGGAAAGCATATCTATATTTATTTGTAATACATATTGCGTTCGGAGCTGCGGTGTTGTAGTGGTCTAATATGATAGCTACCACAGTTACAACCTAAAGTGCTTTCTAACCAGTCGGTTGATCATTCCCAGATTCCAAAACTGGGTACCAGTTAAAAAAACAAAAACAATTCAATCCACTTATAGGTTCCTACAAACACATTTTATGCTTCAAATAGTGCAAAAACAAGTCTGTATTAAAGAGGCATCCATCTGACAGGACAGGTTCGTCATGGGATCACGTACATCATCACAGCATTAGCGGAAGAAGGACGATCAAAAATGGGGTTTCACATTGATAGAGAAAACAAAAAGCAAAATGTATAATATGTGTTGCTCTGTTGTAAAGAAGGCCATCATGGAAAAACATCTAAAGCACCAGCTTGATACTATCCTTCAGAGTTCAACCAACTGAGATCTCCTAACTCCAATGCTGGATCAGCTGGAAGAGTCTACCACGCTTAACGTGAACAAAACTTTTCAAAAACATTTAAATGTAAATTTACATTTAAAAACATTTTACATTAAGCGTTTTTTCTTCTTATCAAAGTTAAACGCTTAACGTAACAATGATTATTTTTGTTATTTATCACAATATCAGCAGTAGAGATGACTTATGATTAGTAGTGTTCTTAGCTCATTGTTTATGTAAATTTTAGCTACATTATGCATTGTACTTATAACAGGTTCCCATGAAAAGAAAAAGTTTAACGTAAACAGGATTAATTTCTAAATTTCTAATTTCTAAAATCTAAATATAAAAAGATATTCTAGTACAGATAACGTTTTCACCATTTTGGAATCAAAACTTGGACTTGATATGCGGAATAAGAACTGATAAAAAATTGCCAACAACATCCAATCCTAAGTCAACCTCAATTTTGGTTCAATCCTTAAAAAAAAAAACAATAATCATGAACAAATTGTAAATAATAAAAACAGATTACAATGAGAAACTCACTAAACTGGACTGAATATAGTTTGTATTTGATTAACTTTATAACTATAGCAGCTTTTAAGATGCTAGCCCAGTGTATCAATTAAACACTACCCCTGCCTAGATTAGACTTTAGATTAGACATGATCTACAAGTTATTCAGTTGTTCGTGAAGTTCTAATTACCTTGCATAACTGGAGGTGGAAGAGTAGGCTGCAAGTCTCTGTTACAGAAGTCTGTAGAACAGCACTCGATAGTGCGTCTCGTCTGAGCGTTAGGTGAATCCTGTCACACAGTAA
The DNA here is from genome assembly GCA_034780255.1 of Parotocinclus maculicauda. Lineage (NCBI taxonomy): Eukaryota > Metazoa > Chordata > Actinopteri > Siluriformes > Loricariidae > Parotocinclus > Parotocinclus maculicauda. Next base: position 6,687 of record JAUZSU010164395.1, on the reverse strand, counting down.
TCAATCATCAGTATCCAATCTCAAATACCGGTTAGAGAATTCCATCTGAAACTGCTTGGATAGCCGATCTTTTAAAACGAAGTGCATTACAGCTTAAGGCTGTGTGTTTGCTCTCTACACTCCCACTGGAGAAAACAGGGCTTATACCAGGCCATGGGCTGGAGATCCAGGAACTTCTGCTGCAGTGTGTATTTTCTAAAGTCCTACAAACTACTAGGGTGAAGTCTGCTGCACTGATCTTTGCTGACCGTTCAAACCTATGCTTAGCTAACACACAATTACTTACGTTTGTTTTATATCAGAGGCTGCATGGCATGCTGCTTTTGTTTTGGTTATAAAAGTGGTTACTCAAAAAAATTGTGGGAGTGTATTTGTATATAACTCTAGTGGTAGCAATGACAAAAATAGACTCAACATGACTGGTTTAAAAAGCTACATTAAGGTTAAAATTAGATTCACTCAAACCCTCAACTTAAGTCTGATCCGACATTTGTTGCTCTTGTTGCATGGTGAAAATGTCATTCTTTAGTTTTTCTTTCATGTTGTCAGGAAAAAAATGCAAACCAGGAACTCGCTTTGGAACCAAGTACTATAGGACAAAGTCCTGAAACAACTGGACAAAATGCCTCGATTTTGCGTTCATCTTGAATTTAGTAATGCTTTTCATTACAAGTCATAAAAAGCATTAGTATTTGGTACGTTCCCCCTTTTGCTGTAACAACATCATGCACTCCAGCTGGCATCCACTCCACAATTTTGTACCAAATCAAATGATCCATGTTCTCCCGGCAGGATTTCACAATATGTCAAACAGCATCTTGTGGATGTTACTGAATGCTTGGCTTTCTCCCTCTTCAAGTGCTCCAATAAATGTTTGGCAAAGTTTAAGTCAGGTGACAGTAAAGGAACAGATTAAGTCAAAATTGTTAGTTTTGTAATGTGATATAGCCTGCAACTGATATTTAGTTTTTAGGTACACTGCTCACAAAAATTAGGGGATATTTAATTATGGGATATTTCATCTTTAAAGGCTCCCCCTTCTTGAGCAGTATAGTTGATGCAATAATTTGAGGTGTAGTTTAGGTGATTATCTTGTGTTAGTATAAAGATCCAAACCAGCATTTTTACTAGTGTTCTCAGACTTGTGGACCCTATTATAGTTCCAGAACTCTTTGCTGTCTTACTCCAAGACCCTAATGTTATTGATGATGATGACGAAAAAGAGGAACGGTTTAGGATTAAAAATCTTGATACATTATAAATAAAACGGCTTAGTGGGACTATGAATAGTGTAGTATTTAACATTTCCTGACGTACCGAGTAGGCTCTACATGTCTTCCGTCCTTTATGGGTTTTACCTTGCACTGGAAGTGGGAGCCCTCATATTTCATACAGCCAGATGTCAGGACAGCCTCTCCATGCTCATCTTCCTCGATGATTGCAAAGCACTGCCCGTTGGTCCTACACAAGTGTGGCACACAGAGACACAAACGGTTAGACTAAATATTATATAAAAGCATATTCAACAGTAACGAGAAGGTAAGGAGGCTGGTTTGAGGTTGTGCAATAAGCAGGTGACTCACTCGCAAGTGTTGTTGGTAGCATCCTCAGGACAGTGTCCAGAGCAGTAACAGCTGAGAAATCGCGCAGCGTCCTCAGGCGCAACAGTGGAGCCATCAGCTGTCTGAGATTTCTTCAGATCTGAGCCAGGCTTCACTCCTGTGCCGTGAAGCACATAGTCAGGGTTCTGCCCACCTATAAACAATAATCACAATAATCACACAGATTTACAGAATAAAAGAAACACTGGAATGTCAGACTGTTCTGAATCTGAGCAGCTGACCCAAAGGACCCACAAGAACAAGTTTATATCTGGAAAGACTCATTCTGGAGACTCATCCAAAATGATTAAACGTATGGGTTTTATGCTGTACGGTTTTTAGTCTGATTTTGACCAACTCGCCTATTGCAAACGAATGTGCTGGTCTTGAGATCTGTGGCCTTAAAGTACATAAAGGGTCATGTTCAGAAGGGGCAATGGTGAAACAAAAGCAAAACATTTGGGTTTTAAAGAATAGCAGATTTTAGAATGATCAGTGGTTTGCAGAATGGTAGCAAATGAGAGACTCCAAGAGTTCATCTGTAAGAAACTAATACTAGGGCACTGAAATAAACAGCCAATGATTAACAGCTAATCATATTTACATATATAAGAATTGTACTATTGCTTTAATGCCCAGTACTGTGATATAATAACAGGCAGAATCAAAAATATTTTACAGAACATTCTGACTTTGCATTATTGCAGCAATACACAAGGCAGACAGATTGAAACAACACATTCCTTTCATTTTAAGGCTGGGCAATTAATCGAACATGCAAGCAGTTGCTCAGAACCTATAACTGACAATATTTAAATTCAGATAATATGTTTTTTAAAAAAAAATTTTTATATACTTTCCCCACTGTACACACCTATGTACTACCCCCTTCACAACATACTACCATGTGTGGTCCGGTTGGCGACATAAACGCGACATGGACGCAACATGGAGGCGCAGCTTGTACCAAAGAAAAGTGTGTCCCTCATATGGACACACAAAAGTAGTCGGATGTAAACAGAAAAATCACTTGAAGAATCATGTAAACGAATATGAACAGTACATGGCTCATTGCGGTAAATGAGAGAAACTGACAAGTGATAAACAACAAGCGCCTCTACAAAGCAGATATCAATGACAAAAGCATTTTCAAATGCTATACAATAATAGTTTATTAGTAATAGTAATAGTTTATTAAGTAAGAAATGTGTAAGGAAGACTTTATTAAACTAAAGGTAACTGGATACTTACTTGAGAAACAACAAATGCCTGCACTTCAGTTATGATGTATTTCCACATCGACTCTGGTAATTACTCATTAACTACGTTATTAGTTAACATTTCCCTATCATTTAATGTAATACAATTAGCCAGCAAGCACAAAGATCGTTGCTGATAGTGGCGCCTGTATTCAATTACATTACAGAAAATCACCCAGAGGATCTGGGTAAAATGCATGGCAGGCAGCACAGCATGACCAAAACAGAATCTCAGACTGTGAGTAAGAGCCCGAGATCAAGATTGAAGCCAGGACAAAGAGAAAGGCAGAATCATGGATGTCTGAGAACTGTAACCTGATCTCTGAGTGTGTGTGCGCGCGTATGAGCCTCAGACTGTGTGTGTTGCCCGGGCACAAAGGCTCCAGTGTTGAGCACTGCAGTTCCTCTTGAAGTCACAGTGCTGCTCCTCAGGCTGCAGGTCCTGACAGGCCTTATGGAGGACTCGGCTGTGTCATAATAAGCCAGCGCTAACGTTTACTCAAACATCACATTCCTCCCCTACAGTACCGCTTCAGTGCAGCGCACCATAACACTCGCAGGGGGCAGATGGGAGAGCTGTAAAATCACTCTATAAATCACAGTCACACTTTTCTCTCATGGAATTACGGGAACACACCACGAACACACAAAGTAAGCAGCTCCAGTCATGTATCATCGCAGCACCACCTTCACATCTATCAGACTGGGTGGGGTGAGTTGATATACTCTTTGATATCTCCACAACAGAGTGGAGCCAGGCAGTCAGCAGGCTTTGAACTCAAACACTGATACGAGCCAGAAGAATGCAATGGCTCCAGCACATTGATACAGGACCACGGAAAGAGGGAGGGCTCCTTCTTGCTTGCTGCTAAATAGGAAATGACCTCTGTGTCCCAGCGCAGGATTTCGTTCCCTTCAACACACAGCATCTTATTTTGCACAAATCAATCGGACAGCCATAGAGCACTGAAGCGAATGCCTTCCATCTACAGAAAACGACATGGCACAAAAACCTGCATCTCCTGGGATGGTGTATTGTTTTAAACATTTGTGAATCACTCTGATGATTCATGAAATAAACGGTCAGAACACTGAGTAAGACTAAGGGTGTTGGGAAAAACTGCAGGTTGTAGTCAATGCCTTAAAATGACTGGTTGGATAAAATGAAATTTACAATAATTATTTGATTTCCCAAACCGTCAAAGCAAAACTGACAGATAGACAATGAAGTCATTTCAGTGTCCAAGAAGAAAGTCCCTTTAGATAGAAGTTTTGTTTTAGTTTTTTTTATAAGTCATAATGTTACTTAAGAACGGGAGGGAAGTTCAAGGCAAGTAGAGATGTACTGAATATACCAAAAATAGAGTGACAGTCTTCCATTAGTTATTAACCATACTGGCCTTTCATCTAAAGTGCAAAACATTTTACATATATAGATCCGAATTATAACTGTAAATGAGATTTCTGGCTGAACTATTCAGGATTACAGGCACTCTGTTAGTAAGGAGGGAGGTGCAGTTCGACACTCAGATACGTCCTTTCACTCATCTCTTCATTTCATCCTTTTAATTCCAGAGATTTCCTGCATGCAGCAAAATAAATTAGTTTCTCATGTGTCAGGATTTGATTTTAAATTTAGCAATGTTCGTTTGATCCCTCGATGGAAAGCGTCCCATGTTCCCGCCATTAAACTGAGCGTAAAATACACATGCCGAAGGTGTTTAATTTCATATCTTTGATCAGTTTGCAGTTTAGACCAGGCGTCGCCGCTGTTAAACACGGCCCTGAACGATAATGGAGGAGGAAGCCGGTAATGTAAACACTGCTTGATGGAGGGGGAAAAAAAAAAAGTCCTCCTGCGAGGTGAGAGTCCTTACTCCAGCGTTCCTCAGAGAGTACGCTCAGAGGCCTGTTTTTTGTTTCGCTCCCCCTAACTCGCCCTCCCCAAAAGAGAGCACTAATTTCAAGGAAGGAATGCGAGTAGTGGGGCCAGTGCACGAGCCATGTTTAAGTGTGTAACAGACTGACACGACGTGTTCAATTCTTTCCATCTTAAAGACTAAAAAACAGAGATTAAAAAAGATTTACGAAACAAAAAATGGGAAATTACACTTCAGACAGGTCTGTAAATAACAGCACATGCTTTTGATGATTGGCCTCCTCTTGAGGGACCTGGGCAGCTCAGATTACTGCAGCAGTAGAGCTGGCCTTTAAACACATCTACGGTTTCCTTGCTCCTCCCTTGAAAAAGAGCTGCAGTGTCTCCCCGCTCCTACATATGTGCTTAATTCTGGCTGGCCGTCAGAGCGGAGTCTGAGGTCTGGCAGTGCTCAGGCAGTAATGAGCCCCTCTGACCGCATTCTCCCAGCCTGCAGGCTGCGGCACTCTTAAAGAGACAGTCGTCGTGAACGTGCTCTAGTTCAGCTGCCATTTCACTCTTTGTCGGCTCAAAAACAGCTAAACAACAGACAGTTTCATTGCTGAAGAGAAATGTGAGGTTTAGTCATATAACAGAATAACGGCTAGCTTTCTCACTGTAGAATCCATGCACTTAGGCATCAAGTTAAGCCTTTACTTACGGGAGGGACATCTGGGGATTAACCCTAATAAATGTGGGGGCAGCACAGGCAGCTCAGAGAACTCCGATCAGCGCTCGTAAGGGTTAGGGGCAAGAGGTGAGCTGGGATATGCAGAGAATGCAGACTTCAAGGGGTGGGAACTTCACACCTTGATAAACAGGATATGCCAGCCAGCTTATTGTTGTTGTCAAGGAAACGTGCCCCTGTGACAAATCTTTCCAAACCACATATACCACCACTAAAAAGAAAACCTAACTCAATTGGCAATAAGAAAGGGGAAACTAGCTGTAAAATACCAAACGTGAAAGAAAACTAAAAAAAAAAAAATTTTATACCAAAGTTTGGAGAGCAACGTTAAGCGTGGAAGAGCTCAGTTTTCCAAAGCAAACTCAGTTTGTTAAAGCTGTAGAAAAGTCTGGGCAGGAAATGATGCAACAACCCAGCCAAGTCTTTCGGAGTCTATAATCAAGCCAGTGCTCATTCTGCCTCAATGTCTAAGCTAGAGCTGTGGAAAGACATACAAATCCCCCACTGCCATAAGGACAAGAAAGAAAGAACCCAGGATACTCCTTTTCAAACATTTAAAACAAGCATGAATCGTGTGTAGAGTAGAGAAAGCAGTTGTGTGGTAAAGCATGTCTGGATAAAATTAAATACATTTTATTTCATTCTTATGCATAACATCCAGGCTTCCCAGGAGGCTGTGTCCATTACTGAGTTTTAAGGCGCATCCACACCAAACATTTCTAGGGACTAATTTGGAAGGAACTACCCTCGAGGCGCTTCCCTATAAAGTACATTCGTTCTAGCCCTTTTTTCGGTTCGCATTCGCACAGCCATGCTGATGTAATGGAAACAGTGCAAATTTAGCTTTGCTTTGCTTCTCGCATCACAAATAAGACTCAGTGAAGCCTGTTTGTGTTTTTTTTCTCCCATTTTGAAGATCAAAGCATGAAGATCTGTGATATATATATTGCTATTGGTGTACAGTGGTCCCTCGCCACTTGGTCGGTTCACCTTTCGCGGCCTCGGTGCATCGCGGGTTTTCGCGGAACTTTTACATTAAAAAAATAATAAAAATCACAATTTATACAAAATACATTTAAAATATTAATTCTAACAATATTGTAATGTTATAAATCATAAAATATGATGAGTTACAGCAAATAGTTGTTGTATCTACTCAATGTGTAGGATATGACGTGCTGTAAGCTCGGTACGGACGGAGCATGTGTGATACGAGAGTGA
>JAUZSU010164363.1:0-13605 GCA_034780255.1 Parotocinclus maculicauda | reverse complement strand
ACAGTCTTACAATCCAAGCAATGGTGTGTTAAGGGCCTTGCTTAGGTACCCAACTGTGGTAGCTTGGCAGAGGTGAGATTTGAACCCTGGACCTTCTGGTCCATAGTCCAGTGTCTTACCCGCTAGGCCACTACAGACCCGTATGTATAATTGTACATGTAAATGTACCCATGGTATGTATAATTAATTCCTGGGTCAGAATACCATTTTTTAAAATGTACCCTTTATTCTGTTCTATATGCACAAAAGAGAAATAACTCTCTCATCGATTAGAATTCCAATTTGTAACATTACCCGTTGTACCAGTGTTTATTACATGTTATTATATTCCATACAGCTACTCTATACTTGATCCCAGTCTAAATCAGTGCAAAATCAGTGCACAAACCAGTACATGTATATCATTTACCCACTGTTCTCAATCTCACTCAGGGTAAATCATTCTAATAGCATCTTCCCAATTAAAGCAAAACACTCTACTATGAAATATCCAGCTCAGTAAAAAACAAGATCACTGGACAATTATCAGTTCATCTCATTCTACTGGTTTGTAGGTACAGTGTGTATGAGTAAAATGGAACAGAACATGTTTTATTCTATATATTACTGGCAAATACAAATAAAACAACATTTATTTGCAGCAATGACAAGAGAATTGGTTTGCTTCAAATGACAACTGCTGAAAGTAACACAGAAGATGCAATGACTTCAGACCTTGATTAATAACAGTAATATTATCACAAAGAAAACAAGCTTATATTGATTTTTAAAACAAAACAATACCAATGTTTGAACTTACGATATTAGCTTTGGTTCAGATGACCTAATCAGTACATCGTTAAGTAACATGGAGTGAATTTGTAGAGTATAATTATCTGCACTTAGACTACACTTTCTAACAAAATGAAAGATATTACTTTAATTAGTGGCAGTCAGAAGTACCAGAGTTTTGATGTATAATATATTATTTATGGTGGTATAGCTTTATTATGGTTATGTTATGTATGGTTGTGTTTTAGTTCTGCTTGAACACTAACTGTTGTAAATATTTGAATCTTCTCACTGCACACTGCTCTGGGATTTAGTCCTTTTTTTGCACCAACCATTTTCATCCTTTTAAATGAAACTAGACCTAACTTCATCCATGTGAAGAGAAAAATTGCAAAGAAAATGATTTTATTTGAGTCAGGGTTAAAGGCAGTATCAGTTTTGATTTAATTTGGTTCTTACAGAACTTCCACTCTTAAATGTGCATATATAAATTATTCAGAACGATAACAACCTCTGTAAAGAGCAAGCTTAGATTAGGTTTTTTAAATAGCTGAATTAAGGAGACCGTACAAAAACACAAGTAGGCCTATGTTATTTGGTAATGCAGCCAAACTTTTATATGTCTGTGTTTGAAAAATGAATGAAAATATGCTCAAATATTCAAGTTTGAGCTTGTGTTGCGTTCTTTTCCTTGAATAAATCGATTAATCCGACCAGCGGTGCACGAACTTGTGAATAAAACTGCACGTTTATCGATCAACAGCACAAGAACCTGAACTCGGTGTAGAAAACAGGAGCAGTTCTTAATATGTCCACCAGACGGCGCTGTTTTCCATGTTCTGTGCTGCGCGGCTTGGTTGTTTTTAGTCATTAAAACACGCTTTTGTGTACAAATTCATCAGGACGCTAATGGTGCTTTCCATCTGTCTGAACCTTCAACAGTGAACTCATCATTGTTACTGCTCCATCTGGATTTACTTTCAGAGCTGTACAAATGATTCTACTTAACTAAATGTCTTTTGTGACTCCTCAATTAACAGCAATTATTATAAGGCCTGTGTTTAGTATGGCCCCCCATGGCTGGGTTAATATATAGGAAATATGAAATAATTAGACTAATAACGTATTGCTAGACTGGTACAGTGAGACAGGTTGATAATGATGATAGCTATTGCGATAAATTACATCACATGAGCTTTTCGAAGAGCGTTGCAGTAGGAATAATCAGTACACACAAAAAGAAAAGTCTAACAAAGTTAAGCATAAACACAATTCAGCAATTTAAGGCATATATTTTAAGACATAATGAGGAAAACAATGACATGTAACAATGGATGTGTGCAACAGTTTGAACGCCTTCCCTTATAAAGCATAAGTATTTTTATAAGGTCACAGAACTAACTTGTTATTGGTTCATTAAGATGTGATATTTAAGTTTGGTAACTTTTTTTTTATTAACAAAAATCTAAACTTAATTAAAGATGCAGAAAAGCTTATATTATGATAATGTGTATCACAGTGCAGACTATATAGTCTAAGCTAAAAAGTTTGCTATTCCAATGGTATTCAGAAAAATCATGATAATAAAATTTCGGATTGAAAATGTGACTTGTATGTTCCCTCGTATTCGTGGGGATTAAAACCAGGGGGCATGACTAAAATATGCATTTGAATAAACATATTATAGATTTCTTAGAATAATATTTAAGGCATACATGGGATATGCAGCAATGAGCAAAAAATGTAGGATTTCTGAAGAATTTTTATGATTATATTTCTTAGTAACTGTAATATTAGAGGTCAGGTATAGCTAATATAAAAGCTATTTTTTTGTGTTCTTGGTAGTTTTTATTAAAGTTTAAAATGATATACCTCAAATTTGCAATTGTGTCACTGTGCAGGATATTTTGCTTAATAATAATATGTTTATTTATGTTTATTATATTAAATATCATTACATGTAACGTAAATGAAATGGCACCCATTCGGTGGAATGACACACACACACACACACACACAGACTTCATGTAAACCTATTGACTTACAATATGCTTTTTAGAATTGAGAGAAAACTGAAGACAAAGAGAGAACATGCAAACCCCTTACAAACCGGGACTTGAACCTGGGTCACTGCAGGTGTGAGGAAACACTCTGACTACTGTGCAGCCCTACCAGTGAGAACATATTGTGGGTAATGGTCTGTGTTTCTTAAGGTCAGGGGGGTTCACCTCTGCAAAGCTACCACTGTTGGGTTCTCGTTTTTTTTAGCCCTAATCCACAATTGTTTGGATTGTTTCAACCAATTTATTATAAGTATTATATAAAATATTGAAGGTTTCAGACTCATTATGGTCCCAGACATACCTCGTATACGTATATTTTATTGTATCAGAAAACAACACTGACAACCACCTGTTAACCTTCAAAACACTCCAAAAATGATGATGAATTATCATTCCTGTTGTTTTTCTGTAGACTCCATTGTGATATTTTTCCAATCAACAAAATAAAATGAAAAAATGTGGACCCAAAGCAAGAAATAAGAGTGTTCAGACCTTCAGTCCTTAGGTTATTTACAAGATTTATGTCATAATCTATTTAAATCCAGTGCAATATGTGAAAGTTTAATAAGTGAAATATCTATAACACCATTCAGTTATAAGGTACTTTATATTGGGAAGTGACTGTCACAAACTCTAACCTTCACATTTACATTTTTATATAACAGACGTCCTTATCCAGAGCGACTTATAACTGATACAGGCTTACAATCCAAGCAATTGTGGGTTAAGGGCCTTACTCAAGGGCCAAACAGTGGCAGCTCGGCAGAGGTTGGATGAGAACCCTGTACCTTCTGGTCCAAAGTCTAGTGCCTTAACCACTAGTCCCTTTAAATTTAAACTTTTGAAATTAATACAGCAAATATTTGTTGCATTGTTATCGTTTGTTGCAAATTGTTTTAAAGAGAACATTCAGATTTATTATGAGTTTGAAAAGACGTTTATTCTGTAGCTGGAGCATTAGAAAAGAGACTGCATACCTGTCCCTGATGGTCACCTGGTGACTACTTAGATTCCAATGTTTCTAGGTAAATGTGCCCCACTGTCAGGCTGAGCCAAGCTATGGAGAATCCCAGAGCACCGTTCATGAAGGTTTATTAAAAGCACTGGCAGTAATGCAGGTGCGGGACAGCCACAGAGGGAGGTCAGGTTTATATGCTGATGGGTATGAGCCCCGGGGACTAGAAGAAATGTCTTCAGTTATTTTACTGACAGATTCAAGAGCCCATTTAATAAGTGTGAGCCTACAATTCATGTAACTCCCACAGTCACATGTATATGTATATTATATGAAAAATATACATGTGCTCATCGATACTTGCCCTGCTTTTGCTTGGTTTAGGCACTCGTTCATCTGCACACACATGCAAAAATGTTTTGTTCTCCTGCTCTTTTTTCCTGCCCCTATAGGATTTAACTGCTAAAAGTCATGAGCAAATCAAAGTTACAGACTTTGACCAATGAATTTTTGCTGCTGGTTTCCCACCTTTCCATTGGTTGAGAACAGTATGGTGGGCATGCCCCCAGAATCTGTTGCTTGCTGTAACTTGGGCGGGCAGTCTCAACCTTGCTGGTGTAACTAATTCCTTATAGACTTATATTTTCTGTATATACACTTACTGACCACTTCATGTACAAGTACAACATGCTAGTGCACAACCCACGTTTGCTTCAGAACGGAATACATTTTTTGTGGCATAGTATCAATAAGGTCAATACAACAAATCTAACGGTGGCCTAAGACTTTATTACCATAACATACACTATTTTCTGCAGACCCATTGTCACTCACAGTTCCTTACATTACCATACTTTCTACACCATTGTCTTTATTCATCAGAGACTACCTAAACAATAATAGGCCCATAGACTTATGATTAGTTCTGTTTTTTAGACATTGTTACACAAATACACCATGAAGTCTCACTAATATATTTTTAACATTTTATATTTTAGGATTTCCTTAAATATTTAACAGCTGAAGTCGTATCCCAGTGTAAGGATGTGAGTAAATTTAAATCCAGATTCTATATTGGGTATGTACGTTCCTACTAACTGTTCAAAATATTTTATTCTTTTACAGACTGGCTCCGAAGCTACGTGTCATCTCATTACTTTAATAAGTGGTCAGATATGAGTAGACAGTCAGCAGGAGACACCAGTAGAAGCAGCGGAAAGCATAGCAAAAAATGGCAAGTTATTTATATGTGAAAGCTGCTGTAGTAACCTCTGCCTTGGCAAATTGGTAATTCATGTCTTATTTCATATTCACTTAACTGTAAAGTCTGACAACTTCTATTTAAAGCATCATTAAAAAATGTCTGTTTGTTATTTGAGTTGGGTAGGTATACGTGTTTGATACACAGAGCCCCTTCGCTTCTGAATGGTATCAGTTTATGCAGAGCTGTTTTTCACAAAGTCTTAACCGAATGGATTACATGGTATATTTCACAGGTCTTTTCCAGGCTATTTTAGATAATCTTCTCCTTTAAGGGCCAAGAAAAGACTTACTCTTTAATAGATGGTCAGCAGCAGTGGCAGGACTGTACCCATGCAGTTCTACCTTGTTAACACAAACCTGGAAGGAACACAGGGGCCAAAGAAAAAACTGGTACTTGTTTTATCGGTTATGTAAATCAACGTTTTTCCAAAAAGTGCTGATTGCACAGAAGTAAATGAATAATAATAAAACTAATATGTTTTCTTATTAGCACAACCAGCATTTTTAAAAAACCAGAACACTTTTTAGTTTTTAGGTATTTGTGCTTTACTTGATTGTTTCTGTGACTAAATACTTTACTTTTCTACCTTTACTTATTACATTTCAAAGGGGAAATATCAGTACCTTTTTCTCACTACAATGTTCAAAACAGGTTTTTTTACTCTGTTTATATTTCTTTTTTTATTTAGGCAATTCTAAAATAAAAACATTAGCTGAAGCACAAATGAGAATCTCAGGTTTCTGGATTGATGGATTTTAACAAATCAAAATGACACGGTCATTCACTTGTCAATTTTTGAGAGACGTCTATGAGACATTTTGTGTACACCCAGGTTCATGTATTGTGCAACTCTCTGAAACTTTAAAACTCAAAGTCATTGTTATATTTGTTTATAAAAATGCATTCTACTCCCCAAAACAATTGTACACTCTCAACACTGTTTTTCATTAATCAGACACTATAGGTTTATCCATGTCTGTGGGACAGTGTAAACAACTAAACTGTATAATATTTTCATTAACTATTTGCATAAGTATTTTTTCAATGTCTAGTGGAGTGTATAAAATAAGCACTGCTCTAAAAACAAATCAGAAATATAGTAGGATTGAAATATACAAATACCTTCCGATATTTCTTTGAGATTTTTTCTTGTTTTTAAACATTTCACATTTGTTCTCACACATTTATTGACCACTTGAGATTCTCTGCCCACCTTTGCTTCTCAAAGACTCTTTAATGAATGCTGCTTTTGCACCAAATCTTGACCTGTTTGAAATCACATCATACCTTTTGTTTTTTACCTCATTACTAGCCCTAATTGCTCCTGTTGGAATGTGAAATTGGAGTGTGTTGCAGGTAGAGGTGCAAATAAAATGAAACTGCTCAGGCAAAACATAAAATATCATGGGCTTATACTGTCTGCAATTACATAAAAGTCTAAATACGACCTTTTTTAATGGTTGTGTTTTTCATGCATTTTTTAAATTTGCGGATGTACAAAAATCCAGTGATGCAGTGTTTCAAAGAGTCAATTAACTAATTCAAAAGTAGTGTTTTCTGTGGCTAAAAATGTCTGTTATGATTTTTGCAGAGGGATTCATTTTTAGCTCAGCAATTTGAACCTTTTGCCCTCATTAAAATGCATGTTTTGAAAAGTTAATTAGAGAGGCCTTTTAAAGATATACTTTTAATAGTAGCATGTCCTGTTGTATTTCTACTTAATACTAATTTACTTGATCAGATTAGTGGTGGTTTTACTTAGATCAGACAAAGGTCAGACCACACTATTGATAAATGGTTAGGGGAACCAATCTGTTGATCTGATAATTGACGATTACAAAATAGGTATGAGGAGGGTGGCTTAAGTACAAGGCTCTTGGTAATTAAAATTATAAACTATACTTTAGGTCAGAGGTAGAGGTGGGTAATATGACAGTATTTTATACTGTTGTGACAAAATACGTTTTCTGAGCATATCAAGGATGTCATCAGTACTCAAGGAACACTAATTACATTTCATTAGAAAGAGTGTAATTATTCCTGTTTAACTTGACAAAGGTCAGCACATGGTGAATAAAAATCACTTTACTAAGTATGGGATGATATTTGAATAGTAGTATTTTAGAATATGTGGCTACTGATGCATTTTGTATGCGATCACATATATTGTGTATCCTGAAAATGTCTTAAAAAATTGTGATATATTTTAACCATATATCAATTAAAAAAATACATACATACATTTAGTGCACCTAACATTACAAAAGCTTTTAACCAATCAGAAAAATTCTTTCAAAATAATTTGGCTAATCAGATAACTTGAAATTTCAACCAATCAGAAGATTAAAGAAATAATCTTGGCCAATTGGATTGCTCAATATTTCTATCAATCCAAAAATTTGGAAAAACAATTTGATCAATCAGATCACTTGAAATTGAAACAAATCCGAAAATTCCAGGAAATTTTTTTTCAACCAAGTATTCAATACCATCACAAAATTCTCTATGGAATATTACAAAATCATGCTGAATAACATGGATCATCAAATTTTGTCATTGTGGAGTTCACCAACCAAAAATGGGAACATATTAAATACAAATCAATTCTGAAAATAATCAAATCACTGATATTATACTGATTATATGAGTTGCAATGAAAAACATTCTATTACATTTTCCAGACTCTCTATCTGTATGTCAGATCTGTATGTCCTTGTATTTGTACTAAGCAATGACAATAAAGATGAATCTATCAATCTATAAGATAATTAAATCCCTGCAGCACCAACTGGTAAAGACACATGTCCCACCATTAAAACAAAAAAACTGCAGATTAGAACCAATTTAATCTACTACAATTTGAGTTGAGAGTTCAGGAGCTGCAGCCGTCTTAACATGTTAGCCCCACCACTGTGGTGTCTTCAGGCTGGGCCAAGCCTCACATTTACCTTTATTTAGTCAGCTGATAAAGTCTTATAGTGTACAAACTAACCAACTGTGGGCTTAGGACCTTGGTCAAAAGTGCCACACTGGCATGTTGGCAATGCTACAGTTTGAGCTCTGGTCATTCTGATACAAGTTTCCTGTACTATTTGTCAAAACACACAAAAGAACACTAACTCCAAAAGTATACAAGTGTCCTAATTAGGACTGGTTAGTCAGTTATGTGACACCGACCTACCTGGTGAGATGTGTCGCCAGGCACAGAGAAACACCTTGTATTCTCTGAAGATGGGGTCGACATGACAGTTGCTAAGCAGCTGAAGATCAGTTTGACATTGTTAGCCACCTGGGAGTCAGTGTGCCCAGCTTTGAAGCCTTCTTCATGTGACTGACAAGCCATGTGAGTAAGGGCACTGCTGCTTCATATAAACAAGTGTGGTCACTATGTAAACACCAGATAGACAGGAAGATCAACACACACACACACACACACACACACACATAGTATGAGTAGGTGCAGGAAGTATCACTTTCAAACAACATGCTGGCAGACACTGAGATGGACATTCACCCACTCATTCATTCATTTTCGTATCCAGTAAATCCTAGTCAGGGTCGTGGGAAAGTCAGTGCCTTGCTGGTGGGTCAGTGCCTTCACAGGGTTCACAGGTTCCACACACTCACAAACTAATTACACTTTAGAATCACCAATTAGTCTAACTTGCATTCTAAAGTAAATCTGAGGTACAGGACATGCAAAAAGATTATTGAGCACAGGATACAATACAGTGGCATGGCAAGTACTTCTGCCTTAAAACCTTTTCACTTCTGGATATTTAGATTTGGTGACCTTAGAAGTTGATTTCCACCACCAACAGCTTTCAGTCTAGATGATGAATTCCCCTCGGACTCCTTGTCTAATTGATGCCCGTCCAGGCTTTATGATGTTCCTGCCCATTAGAATTCAAAAAAGAGCACCTGATGTTGACATATTGCTATATCTACTGTATATAATAGTCATATTCCCCCAGCCATAGGTGGTACAAATCCAACCAGCAGGCAGACTGGAAAAACAAACAATGCATACCATAAAAACCATAAAACATACTTACTCATTTAATAAGCTTGCTCCTGGACAGCCCTTCTTTTCTTTCTTGCTGTGCGAGTTTAAATAGTGAGACAAAGGGGATCGCTCAGTCAAACAAGGTGCAATGATTTCTCCAAATGTTAAATTACTGGAATGTCTGCATAAACGCCTGTTTGGTTAATTGCCCATTATCACAAAGCTTTAGTGTTTAACTAGGCTCATCAGGCTTATAATGTGATCTGTGCAAGCTTTATGAGCAATTTGTAGAGTAAAACGTAACGTTTGTTTTATAGAAATTTCTCACAAACACCAGTTGAGAGAGAAAGATGAATGGAAAGACTCTGCAGAGATCTGTTCCTGTCGAGCCATTACGTATTGCTGTGGTTATTTTCCAGATATGGGCTCAAGTAATTTTTGAAACTTCAAATGATTTGATCGAATGTGCAAGGGGGTGAAGGGGAGCCAACAATGAATTCCGAGAGATGCGCTGATGAAATGGTGATGTAACCGCTACTAACATGTGCCATACATGTAGTTTGCGTGCTGAGCGCTACCTCGCCCACCATCCTCTTGCAGTCGGGGGCAATACTTTTGATAGGCCAGAATGGAAACTAACAAACAGTTAACAATCATAAGAACTATTGGGAAAGTATGAAGTACTGAGGTAATTTATGGGTATTTCAATTTCCGTGCTGACTTTTAAAGAGCAGTTTCTCGCCCTAAAGGATGTTTAATCTGAGCTGTCTGTAATTAATAACGCGTGAAGCAAAGCAGACCAGATTCACAGTGGATTCATTTTTATATACGTTTTAAAATACATTTAAATCAATTTTACATGATACTGGATTACCCTACTGATGCATACCAACTCTTTTGTTACCATTTAAATCTTCGAAACTGTATCATTGTTCTAATGTATGGGTTTCGACTGCTTTATCCTGGAGCCATTGTGAGAGCACCTTACCAGCAACGGTGAAATCTCGTGCACTGCTAGTAGTGGAAATATCAATGATCAGTTGGTTTCTTGCTAAAGACAGAAAGTTTCCATGCTGATTTAAGCTGGGATTTGCTGGGAAAAATGTTCATTCAGATTGGAAAAACAAAATGGCCGACCAAAGGTTATTGGTAAGCTATGGTCCCAAGTTTTTTGACAGTTACAACCACCATAATTAAAAAAAATCAATCATATAATCAATCCATACTGGTTACCATCAAAGGAAATATACCAACAGCCCATATCAGGCTTTATCCTCCAACCTGTATCCCATACATGCGGCCACAATGAACAACCAGATCTACATATCTACATACATGATCTCTGACCAAACGAGGTCAGCATCTTATCACCACCATACCCATCATATCAGCCACCCATACTAGACACCATCATAGTCTTCAGCATATGCTGAGTTGGTGAGCATCATACCAATCATATGAGCATCCCATACTGGTGACAATCATACCCTTACCATGTCAACGCACCATCCTTCAAACACATCAGCATCCCACTGTATTAACAATTATTTCACATGCAGCACATAATCATCATCATCATACCCACCATAACAGCATTCCATAATGGTGACCATCATACCAGCATCCCATACTAGTAACCATCATACCCACCAAACCAGCATCCCAAAGTGGTGACAATCCCAGAGATTACCGTCATGTTTTGCCAGACCGCCAGTCTTTCAACATGGCATGTTCTGTTTTAAGATGTTTTTGCTGGTACAGTTCTAGTTCCACTTGTGAAAACTGATCAAGTTAATTGGAAAGCTATGCTGTTCCAATGTTGGTAATAATTATACCAACCATACCAGCCTACCATGACAGTGACCATCATACCCACACCATACCAGCACTTTGCACTTTTGACCATCATCAAAACCACATCAGCATCCCATACCAGTGACAATTACCAACATCCCATAACGTTCACAATTATCCCACATGCATATCATGCACAGTTGACCATCATACTCGCCATACCAACGTCCCATACTGGTAACCACCATACCCACTATACCCATATCCAAACCTCCACAACACAAAATATGACTTTCACACAAACTATGCTGGTCTTTTTTTTGCGTATAAACCCCTAATTACTTTCAGTTTACATCGGAATGAGGAATGTTACACACTAGGCACATACTGAAACATTACTAACTGGTTGTCCAGTAGAGGTGTCACCAATATAAGAAATCTAAATCCACAACAAAGTGTCCGTCAACTCCGTCTTTAGTACCCTAATTACATCACGCCGGTCACTTTCCTCTTCCAGTACAAACTGCAGCATCAGCTGTGGTTTCACGAGGTTGTGAGTGGAAAGAGCTTCTGAATGCGCGAAACAATGACTGATGCACCAACAAGCATGAACTTTAGAAGCGTCAGTGACTGAGGTACCCATGTGTGCATTGCTGACTTTCTCTCACGCTTTGCGCAAACACGGCGCCCCTGCGGACCAATTAGCGCGCAGCGAGATGGGAGAGTCAGCGCTTTCCTGGGAGAAGATCCCTATACTTCAACAGTCATTATTATCTCACTCCCGACTACGTTACGACCGCGCTCGCAGATATTGCATCAGGCCTCGCTTTTTTACATGGCCGAGACCGAAGAGGCGTCTTAGGAGAGGAATTACAGTACAGTATCACAGCACCTTCAGATGCGCGCGGTTTGATCGTGCAGACGGCACGAGAGATAGCAGACTCACTATGTCACCGGAAACCTGGTGCAAACACGAGCACTTTCACTTTCTCATCACTCATCGCACTATCAACCACATGTCCGTGTCCATAATTATCAAATTAGCTTTTATGAGTTTTTTTGATCGGATGCAAACACATTGATTGTTAGGAGATATCTCCTAAAAACAGTAAAGACCAGCATATGTTAAGGTTTGGACATCTGGTTTTGGGTTAATGGTCACCAGCAAAAAGTGTGAGGATAGTGGCATGTTGGTAAACCAACTCAAACAGCAAGACGATCCATGATTACCACTATAGCCAGTAAGCTTTTGCTGGTCACCCTACTGAAAAAACAGACCAGCATGATGCTGGACTTGGTGGTGACCATCGTTTGTTGGGTTTTAAACATGTTTTTGCTGGGGATGCTGCTGACCAGCACATCCTGGTCTTCACTGGGGGTGCTGGTGACAAGCAAATGCTGGTCTTTGCTGGTTTTTGGATGCTGGTGACCAGCACGTGCTGGTGTTTGCTGGTTCTTGGGTGGTTGTGACCAGTGCATACTGGTCTTTTCTGAGTATGCTGTTTGAACAACACAACCAGCAAGATCATACTGGGAAACCAGCTTTGTCACCAAGGTTATGCTGGTCAATCAGCAAAACCAGCACCACACCAGCTTAAGCCATGCATGGATCTGATGCTGGTCAATGCTGGTTTTTTTTCAGCAGGGGCAATCAGAAAGACAGTGGCAAACCAGATTTTTGCCACTAATCTTTCACTTTTGAGCTAGGAATACACCCTCGGGTGTACTTTGCAGAATTAATGGTTCAGTTGGGGCTTTGCAGAATTAATGGTTCAGTCGGTCCTGACAAATCTCTGACAACAAAACAGTCAAATATCATTATGTTGTGCCCATGTTTCTCCGTAGGTATGGTGGATTTGGGGTTTTTGCTGTGTTTTTACTTGGATTTCCTCTAGCCTCTTGGTAGCTTCCAGGATCAATACCTTCTTGGTCATGTCACAAAGTCTGGAGGGACAATCCATTATAGGCGAGGTGTGGGTAACACCAAACACATTCAACTTCTTAATAATGCTCTGAACAGTACTCTGAGGGACAGTTAAAGTCTCTGAACCCTTGTTGTATTCTTGTACAAAATCTAAATCTTTCTATAGCTTTACCCTGAAGCCATTGTGAAAGCACCTTTCCAAAAAAAATTTGTTAAACATGTTTGTAACACACAAATAAAACATGTTAAATCATGTGTTATAGTCTACAGCTTGTAGTCGAATCCTAAAGGAACAGTTAATAAAGTAATAAAAATAAATGTAACTGATGTCAGGTCAAGGCCAATCAGCACTATTATCTATATGTGATTGGTTGTACCTGAGCAAGGTGATACTAGGACTGATCACTTGAAACCAGACGTTTTACTAATTTTATTTGAATAAGTAATCAGAACATTTTAAAATGTTACTTTTGCTTGGGTTATGGGAACTATAATGTGTGAATACAGTTGTGAAAACTTAGACTTAATTTGTTTTCATTTTCAGGCTGTAATGTGACAAAGGTAACACTTTTGCTAACCTTCCCTGCTGAAAACATCAAGCACTGACCAGAATCAGATCCATGCTGGTTTAAGTTGGTGTGATGCTGGTTTTGCTGGTTGACCAGCATAACCTTGCTGGCAAAGCTGGTTGCCCAGTATGAACAAGCTGGTTTTGTTGTTCAACCAACCTGTGCTAGTCACCAGCATACTCAGAAAAGACCAGTATGCACTGGTCACAACCATCCAAAAACCAGCAAAGACCAGCATGTGCTGGTCACCAGCACCCCC
>JAUZSU010164352.1:0-13606 GCA_034780255.1 Parotocinclus maculicauda | reverse complement strand
TGAGAATCGATACTGAATCGTTCAATGTTAGAAACGCGATTCGAGCTCGAATCGATTTTTTTCCTGCACCCCTAGTTGGATGTGAAATACTTTTACTGATGGGTTCCAAAATTCCAGGAACCTGGAACTTAAAAAAAATTTTTTATTTGGATTGCACATCTCGATTCCTATTGACACATTTTATGCACTTTCTGATGCATATTCTTCTGACACCCTGCAGTCCACCAGCGGCTTCGAGCTCTACCTCTGCTTCAGTCCTCTGGCGACCAAAGCTCTGGCTGTGTCCGCTGTTACCAAACTGCTGAAGTGGATCAGGAAGGAGGAGGACCGTCTCTTCATCCTCAACTCCCTGACGTACTGAAGCTGCTGGTCCTGATAAGACGGCCACCTGCTGATGCTGAGCCCCAGCTGCTCTCCAGACCTGGAGAATCATTACGGAGTACTCAATGCCTTATGGGGGAGCTTTGACGGATGGTTTGGGAGCTCACGATGGGGTTTGTTAGTGAGTGAGATTTTGTTGTCTTCTGTAAAGAACGGTAACACTGTATAAGATTTAGTACTGAACTTAATCTAGGGGGCTACACGCTGTCAGTGAATAATCAAATGCCCTAAAATTGATTTGGGGTTAAAAAAAAGAGTAATTACTAAGTGACTTTGCCTTTCATATCCGTGGATTAATCCTGGTTATACAAAGTTCTGAAAGCAAGGAGCATTCACGCTTAATCAGAATATCAGGGTAAGGTGCTTGTTCCATGGGCGTGATGTGGGGCAGTGCTTTTTGGATGTAGTGCAATGGAACTGAGATAAAACAACACTGTAAATGAGACCTCATCTTGCTAAAGGTGGGGATTGAACCAGAGAGACTCACTGGGTAAAGCAGTGCTTCCCAATGCTATGCTGCCCTGGTGATTTCCAATGTCCAGGATTCTCCCAATACTGAATGTCCAGTGGTTTGCTGGCCCAGTTGCGCTCTGAACAGTTTCCAGTATCTGTGTATATGTACCAGGGTGGGTTTTGAATCTCTGTGCTCGTCCGGTCAGGGTACATATTCCTATATAGCAGATCACTCAATTAAAAGTTTTCCGAAATTTGTATTTTTCCCTGATCAAGCCATACTATGCTACGGAACCTGGAAACCCGAGTAGCCATGCCAATCGACTAAACATTCTTTGTTTTTCGTTTTCAGTATATTATTCAATAAGTTGTATGAGATGTTCTGAGATTTATTATAAAATAAGCTTTGTGTTAATGATTTTTCCCAGCTGCAAGCTACTGTAAGTGTTTTATGCATATTCAAGTTAGCATACGCTATGATATATCTACACTGCTCACAAAAATTAGGGGATATTTCATTATGGGATAATTCATTTTGAAATCCCACAACTTTTGTGAGATAGATATAGATCAGGTTAAACTACAGTACAGTGCAAAGATCTTTTGTTGTTTTGGCAGTGGTTTACTGACCATATGTAACATTTTTGTCACAGATTGGACCCCAAAAATTAAAACTTGCCTTTATCACTCCATAATACTCTTATATTACCCTTTATTTAAATCTTTGTGAGCTTTAGCATATCTCATTTTCACCATGCTCCCCTTCCAAAATAGTGGCTCCTCCCCTTTCTAAAACGTCATTCCTTATCAAGCTTCTTCAAACTGACCAATGATCTCCCAATGAAGTTGCCAGATTGTGCTGTTGCTCAAGTGTAAGGAGAGGTCAAACTCAATATTTGCCACTGTAGCCCATAGAAGCTGTTTTGATTTATTTTATAATGCAGCATACAAATTTCAAGCACAGGCAGCGCTCACAAAATAGGGCATATTTCATATTTTTGTAAGCAGTTTATTTTGTGGTCGTATTCTAATAAGGAGCCTGAGAAATAATTATATGTAGTCGTTATACTGTTGCTAAAACAATGATATCTTATCTAATGGTGGCTAAGAATTTTTCACAGTACTGTATGTGTTTAAATTACTTTGGACCAAACAATATTAACCAAATTTATCACTGGTTATGTGGATAATTAGTAAGTTGTTCTTGTTAAATGTGAAGTCTTTTGCAAAGGTCTAGGTTCTCCTGGTTGCTGTCTTTAAACATTAGACTGTAACATGACACAGGTCTCCAGAACTGCTCAGAGCTGCTATTTTCTTTTTCTATAACTATTAATTTACTAACTCAAACTCATTTTATCCTTTCCTTTCCTGTAATGCAGGGTTATGGGATTGGGATTGGGATTTCTATCGACCAGAAGCAGGTTAACTATGGTAAATCTTTCTTCATGTTGATGATTGGTTAAGATGACGAGGCAATATGACTAAGATATTGATTCAAATAGAACATATTGTTGTGAGAAATTACTGATTCTGTTATAATTTAACCAGTTATCAATAAATTCCTATTTAAAGCTAGGTTTTGGAATGATTATTGTGCACTTATTTCTAACATCATTAAGTATCTCGGAGGATTTCATAATTAACACTAGGGTTTGAGTCTGGGTGGCCTGGCTGGGAGCTGCACAGATAAGGAGTCGTGTCTGAGGAAAGGAAAGACTGACCAGGATTGGCGGAGCAACGGCAGCCTCGTCGACTGATCGGCACACTTACCGAGCTTACTGATAGATAAGCAAAGCACAGTCTTTTACACCATGCTGATTCATTTGTGCACAGAAAGGCTGATTCTGTAATAATTTAAGATGGTGGATTTTTTGGAGATAGAGAGGGGTTTCCAACGTTGCTCATTTTAGCTTTTTGTGTTAAAAATGATTAAATAATGAACACTGCGACTAATTAGGACGCTCCTGCGGCTGAGGTGTGGTGGCATGCTGAGCCATGCCCACCGTTGTCTGTTTTCTAATATAAAATAGTCTTGCTTTTATTTCTGTTTAATAATCATGTTATTTTTCATTTATTATTCAGTATATATTTATTCATGCATGGTATGTAAGTAATCTAGCATTTAAAAAATATCTATCCATCCAACCATCCATCAGTTATCTTCCGCTTAATCCACACAGCATAGTGGGCCAGCCGGTGCCCACCCGGCAACTCTGGGCACAAGGGCAGGAACAACCCTAGACGGGGTGCCAATCCATCGTAGGGCGCACACAGTCACACTAAGAGCCACTTTTAGAGACACCAATTAAGGAAACTGGAGTAAACCCATGCAGACACGGGAAGGGCCCAGGCCACACCACCCTGGGATTGAACCGAGCCACCGTGATGCGTATTTTTACAAAAAAATCTGTATTTGCCTGTTTGATTTTGGTCTCTACTGTATTTGATGTACTTTGTACACTGCTCACTAACATTAGAGGATATTTCTTTTTTGTGAGCATTATGTTTATGCCAATATAGGCCTGCAACATTTGACTTAATACACTGTTCGCAAAAATGAAATATCCCATAATAACAAATCCCTACTTTTTGTGAGCGATGTATGTTGCACATTAGGCCAGACTTAATTGCTTGTTTTTACGGATCCGCCGATGATCATATTTGAAGAATACAAAAAAACAACACTAATGGTTGAAATTCAAATAAAAAATATATATACATATATTTGTTTGATTTTTCCGCCCTCCGGTGGAGAGCCAATGGTTTTGTTCTGTTCATTAAATTTTTTTTTCCAGATTCACTTTAATTTAATTGTAGGTTAAATACATTTTAATTTTAAATAAAAAAATATTTTTATTTCTTCCTGCTTCCTTGTATTGATTCCACATAGTCCTCGCGAAATTGAAAAGTGATTAAAAAGAAAGATTTATTTTTATTTATTTTCTTCCCTCCTCAGTAGATTCTTAAGTAGGTACATCCGAGGAACAAGCAATTAAAAAAGTCTGGCCTTATGGGCAGTCCTGACCAGCTCTTGTTCTCTCTTGGCCCACGATTCGAAGAGGGGATAAAGTGAAAGTTGGAAATTAAATGAAATGAATGGAATAAAATACAACCGGTATTTGTTTCGGATCTCATTAAACAGGCTTTTTTTTCAGCCGGATTAAACGAGTTCTCATCTTTAGTCCTGTACACTGTCCTAAGTCCACTCACAACTGTCCTAAGATAGGTCCTAAAATAACACTTAGTATAGTGTGGACTTAAAAACATCCGTATAACTTGCATTTCTGATATTCTCTAACCCTTCCCAATCCCACTATCCGAATAACTAACCCATTATAATAAATGACAATCAGGAAAATTTGAGAAGCGTTTTCACAAATACAAATATACCACAAATGAATCATTTAAGACATCAGAGTCAACACCACTGCCACTAAAAATATAATGGGTAAACAATACCAGTTTTATACTGAGTTTGCCTTTAAGTTAAATCCTCCATTATTGTCGGGCAATATGGTGCTGTCTGTCATGTCACATTCATATCACCTACAACCTGCTTTATATGTTAATGTAGAGCAACCTGAGAGGAATTTACGGATATGATGTGAAATTTTGGCACAGTATCCCATATGAGCCAAAAGTTGGTTGTTTGGTTTGTTAAAAAGGTTCAGCATAACATGAAAAAAGCCCAAACAAAGCTTTAACGTACATGTATTATGATATGGTAAAGTTATGTGTCGGACATGCTGATGCAAATGCGGCAGGTGGTTTAAAACATTAACACTGTGAGGAGACAACAGTATGGGACTGCAGTCGGGTCCTTAAGCAAGGCCCTTAACCCACGGTTGTTTGAATTTTAAGACTGTAAGCTGTATAAGTCGCTCTGGATAAGGGCGTCTGCTAAAGTTCCCTTAAATGTATTAAATCAGGAAGAAAACCTAAGTCATTTAGCGGGAAATGAGCCTCTTGGCTGTTCATAGAATAGACAGAATACTCCATTAAATTAATGGCACGGGGTTGTGAGGTGTTTATTACTCTGCCACTAGTGAATGACTCAGAAAATGCTGTGCACTGATGCCTTTAAATTGCGATTGGAAGGCTCCAAGTGTAAATGAGGCAAAGCTGGGACATCAGGGGTAAAAGTAACCTAGTAATTATCTGGGATCTGTATATGAAAGGGGCTCTTGAAAGACCAGATGCACATTGGTGTCAAATAAAATTTTAAGGGTGTAATGCAGGTCCTTGACTCTCTGCCCACTGTGCCTGCAACGATGTTTTAACAGAATTCCAAACGCTGAAATTTGCTTGCTTCCAAAGCTTGAAGTAGGAAAATCTTTGTTTAAGAAAGAATTGATACTCATTACTCATTATGTTTGTGTCCTGATTACATTTGGAAATTTAGCAGGTATTTAGCTTATCCAGAATGTATTTATTATTAAAACAAGGTCTCAGTTTAACACTAAACTGCTACTGTAAATACAGAAAGCATAAAGTTACAGTTACAAAGACCTTCAAATATACACAGAGTGCAGGAAAGCTGTTGTTTGAAGTGGTGAGTCTTTAGACTTCTGCAGAAAGAAGAGAGACACAGGACTCTTTAGACTGGTGTAGGATTAATAATGGCTTAGTAATTTAGTATTGACCTTACACGTTTTACAGTTACAATTTACAGTACGTATAAAGCCCTGATTTTAGCAGCCATGAATCCAGTCCTTTTGTCGCATAGTTTATTAATCATGTTTAAATTCAAATTAATAATTGTAAATTGAGTTTCCTTGTGTTGCAGTGTACAAAGGGAAATTCACGTCCAAGTCTTGCGTTGAATTCTGGGATAAATAAGCGCGTTCAGTATGTCACATTGATAAGAAAAGGGCTTCATTCAAACGTGTCACTGTTGTATTAAAGATAACTGCATATGAGGAAACAGGAGCAGCAACTAATGATTAGTAAACCTTCTGTTTCTTAAACAATAGACACTTCTAGTGATGCAATAGTTACTTCTTGTTTTTTGCACCTGAAGCTTCCACTTCCTTGCTCTTTCCACTTGGCAGTTTGACACACGGACTGGCCTTCTTTTCACTAAACAATAGGCTGATTTGTTTCTTATGACAGTAGCGTTTCATTTTGGCCACTTCATTCAAGTTCAGAGGGGCTTGGCTTGGGTCAATATCGAGTTATCGAGTATCACTGTAATTAAAATAAGCAGAAATGCTATTTAAATGATCTTTCTTTTTAACATGCCATAAATTTTTTAAAAAGTTTTAAGTTATGCTGAACCTATATAACAACCAAAATAACCAATCCTAAGCAAATACTGGGCCAAACTTTCACATCATATCCGTAAAATCCTCTCAGGTTGCTCTATATTAACATATAAAGCAGGTTATGGGTGATATGAGTGTGACATGACAGACACAGAACCATATTGACCGACAATAATGGAGGATTTAACTTAAATGACTAAAGGTTGCACTTAATTATACTACATGTAGAAACATTGAACGCTACTTGAAAAGATTATTATGTGCTCTTCCAGTCGGTGAGATGTATGCCAATGAAATTCTGATATACAGGAACCACAGAGAGTAAAATGCATAAACATGTTTAAAAGAAAGATGCTAATTCACCCATGTGGCACGTTCAGTTTGAACAGTTTCATGGCGTCTGTCCTGAAGGACTTTGCTCTGTACTTGAAGAGTGAAAAATAAATCAATCAACACTCATTACAAAATTACTCAAGCAGTGTACCCGCTCATACATTTCCTATACAATTTAGGTAAGAGTATGTTGACAGAGAAGATGGGTCTTTACTTTCAAACTAGCGTTAGTTTATTAATCTGACAGTTCATATTCGGTTGATATAATTGGTTGTTGTATTTTTCCTCTTTAATGTAATGTCCAATATAAATATGTATTTTAGTATGTTTTTGCCTTATAACCTTCCATTATCGTATTTTATACAAAACAGTCTTTGCTTTTAAATATTAGTATTTTATATCTCTGTCCTGCTCTGAAAGGTCACAGTAATGCTGGAGATGCCTTGTAGAGTATCTGCTGATTGGGTTCTTTCTTTTTCTGCTGTTGTTTCAGTTACGAAAGGTGCCAACGTTTGATGAGTTTAAGGGTGAGACCAAACCTACTTCACCGTTAAACACTGAAAATCGTAGTATCAATTTATTTTATGGAGATAAAGATGAGCATGATAAAACTACTGAAAAGCACTGGAATTCCTCCTCTTCCTGTACTTTACCATCTGCCTATGAAATGTATGATGAGAAGGTGCCAGTCACTGCCAGTTGCCCACTCACGTCTACTGCTTGTGATGGTCATACAGGCTCAAGCCTTCTACAGTTTCAAAGAGAGGACTCAATAGAGGACAGCCATACAACTGTTCTGTTTGAAGGTGTTCCTTTGCTTGGACACAGGCTCGAGCGCGATGTTCAGTTGAACACAGATTGTGAGTTTGACTCTCTGCTGTCAGGTTCAGATAAACCCCCTCATATAGATGTCAGTCACCAGGCTCTGTCATCTGGTTATGTGACCAACGTAACTTCAGATGTTACTTCTACCTGGGTTGAGGGAACGGGGGACACCAAAATAGGCACAGAGAGCAGACATACAGATGTGGGTGAGATTACATTAAGTGCCTCAACCTTTAGAAACAAGACTGGTGACATCATCAGCCATGCTCCAGTAGACGGAGAAGTTCTTGAGGAGGAATATTTGGACTCTAATCAGGCATGTAACTATGTAACAGAAGCTGTAAATCCACCAGCTGAGCCTGACCCAGGTGAAGGACCTTACCAGATGAGTCTGCAGAACCTACTGAAGAAATCTCAAGAGCACCGGCGACGTCAGCGCTTGTTGCGCAACCAGGCAAAGTCTATAAAAGAAGATGAACCTGGTCATGCTGGTGAAAAAAACCTCTCTGACAAAGAAAATGAAGCAATACTGTCACAGAGAACAGATCAAACTGAGTTTAGAAGAACCAGGGTGATGAAAATGGACCAGGAGAAAAATGTTTTACTAGATCAAGATGGACAAAAAGAACGTGTTGAGCCACGTGAAGTTGTCAGCCATGTTAAACACACAGAGGCCACAAAGTGTGTCGTTTCACATGACATTCCTTCAGCCTCAAAAAGTTTGCATAGTACCACTGGAAAAGCAAGGTCGTCTCTTTCAAACAGTCCACACGCAGCTTGCAGTCCGGCCCGGTCCACTTCAGCAGCAGTTCCTACCTCAGCAAAATCTCTTTACCAGTCCAAGGGCAAGAAAATGGCCAGTATGCTGCCCAGACCTTGCCTAGCAGGAAATAAAAAATTTAAAAACGTCCCCACTCCCAAATTCTGCCTAAGCCCAGTGCGCAGTAAAAAAGGCAGTGCCATATCTAGCCCTGTCAGAAAGCCCCTGGTCAAAATGTCTGTCAGTGGGAATGATGAAGCAGGACCAACTTCATGCAAGCAGACAAAATACAAAGCTAAAGAGAACGTGCCTTTGGATCAGACTGAACAAATTGCTCAGCTGGAGCTTAACCTGTCAAGCCTTAAAGTACTGATCTCAGATCTGGAGTCGACGCTCGCAGAATCTCAGACACATCCCACAAACCCCACAGAGAGAGCCGTTAACTCCCTGCCTGAACAACATGAAAGCATCGGTCTGCCTGCTGGTGATGGGATGTCACAGTGTGTGGTTCCCTTTAGTGAGCCTGAGCGGCAAGAAGAATTACCTAAACATGGAATAAGACCGGGGAATAAACAGCGTCAGCCGACACAACGCGTCACCTCTGTGGTACAGAAAATGAGAGTGCCAGAGGCGTTTCGTGCCATAAACAGTACAAAGCGGCTCTGTGAGAGGACCTCTGTGTTCACAGATGTCAACAGTCAGCTCTTAGAGAGGAAGGATGCCTCAGGCAAGAAAAAGAAGGGATCTGAGAAGGTAGAAGAGTCCCTTAATGGCTCCTCCCTTAATCGGTCGTATGATGTAGACACTCCTTCAGGACTCTGGTCTCAGACTGGGTCCCAAGGGAAACAGTTGACCCCAGAACTGGGAAGTCAAGAGGGCATATCACGTGTCAAACGTAGGCTTGTCATGAACACTGCGGACAGGACCACGTCAGAACAACAGGGTGATGAAGATAGACCTCAGACTGTCAAAGGTAAGAAACTTCTTTATTAATTTACCTGCCATTTTAGCATTAGTGCAAAAGTTACTTCGTTCCTTGCTGCAGCATAGGTAACGATAAACTCGTGTTCTTTAATTAACAGAACTACTTAGAAACATGGAGCCAATTTATTGCTGACTGGCCAACAAGCTGCTTTTTCTTCCACCTTTATGTTTATTGTGTTAAGGAAATTGTTCTGTTTCCTATGTGACAGCATCGTTGGTTTATAACACAAGTTAACAGGAAAAATTGTTTTTCCTTTCATTAAATGTTCACATCCCAGGCAGGGTGAGTGATATGATGATAGATTACAGTTGAAGTCTTCTCAATGTTCCTTAAGAGCAACTCTTATTTTATTTATTTATTTATTTTAATTAGAACTAATCCAGTACACGTTACCCTGACAGACACATTAATAAGTAAACTAATAATAACCCAGAGTTGGAGGGACCTTGGAACACGTACCTTCCTTGCCAGCACGGTTAAATACAAAGAGAAATATCTCAACATCAGTTATATGAAACTGTTTTGGATTTTACATGAAGGAAATGAAGCATTAATAATCAGACAACAATAACAGGCATTTAAAAAAGGTGGATATACAAGGATGTAAGCATTGGAAAGATCACTGATGATGGGACATTTTACTTTCTCAAGGATATAATACTGGGTTGGGTGATAGAACAAGTTTAGAGGAAGAAAAAATAAATATTCTTCAGAAACTGTCTTAACAGGGAGATAACAAAAGCCCTTAGATAAAACACAGTTTATTACTTGCATTAAAACTGCTGACATGGCATCCCAAGGTGTGCAGAAAATGCATAGTCCAAAAATACCAGTGGCTCTTTGGTTCCAGTGATTTGGTCTGGCTATACTTTAATTCAGAACTGTACTGATTTTTATATTGTTATTGGTATTTTAGTATTTAGTGGATGCTTTGTTTTTTATTTATAGAACATTTTCTTCTTTTAGTTGTCTTATTGCTGGTTTAATAATTTAATTTAATTTAATAAGCAATTTAATAATTGTTCAGTTAGTCTTCAAAACAAACAAAAATATGATGCGAAAAAAAAATATTTTTGCCAGATCTCCCACACACTTTTTTGATTATGTTTGAGGTAAAATATTTAAATAAATAATAGGAAAGGAAAAAAATGTCACAAAAATTGAGACCGGATTCTGGATTGAGCCCCCAGTGGTTTTCTGAATAGTCCTCTTCCTTTTTAAAGTCATACTGCTAAAAGAAATGAGACATAATACGTTAGGCTGGCTTTATGGTCGTTTTAAGATGATAAGTCTTGATAAACACCCTCACAGTAATGATGATGGTAAGATAATAGTCTTGGCTCACTTGTGATGCGTGTTGAACACGATGTAAGAGGTTGCCTTTCTGTGCAGCATAACGACTCGCTTTCACAGCCTTAAGTGCTTCTGCAGCAATTAGTTGATCAGTCATCAGACTGAATTGTAATTAAACAAGTGATATACACTTACTGTGGTTATACTTCATACTTCATGTCAGTGGCCATACAGCGACCCGTGCAGGAGGGGCATGAAGCACAGGTCAGAGCTCTAATGGAAGAACAACTGCGACAACAACAGGAGCTGCTGCAGGTGAGAAATGCAGTGCAACACTAAGCACCAGACACCCGACTCTTTTGCATGATGAAAAGATCCATCGAGTGGTTTAGCGTTAATCTTGTCAACTTAATTACTGACTAATGCTTGTTTTGGCTTATGTAATGTCAATAGTGATGAGGAGTCCAAAAAATTGGCATCATCACTAAATTAAGATAAATTTGATTACTGTAGGTGTAGGTGTGTTGGGGGGTCGCACTGCCGTCTCATAACAAGAAGGTCCTGGGTTCAATCCCAGGGCAGAGCGGCCTGGGTCCTTTCTGTGTAGAGTCTGCATGTCCGACCCATCTCTGCGTGGTTTACTCCGAGTACTCCGGTTTCCTCCCACAGTCCAAAGACATGCATGTTAGTTTAACTGATTAATCTAAATTGGCATTGACTTTTTATGGGTTTGTTCTGGGTACTCTGGTTACCTCTCATCATGCATTGGGTTGACTGGTGTCTCTAAAGTGTCCTATTGCGAGTGTGTTTGTGTGTGATTTGGTCTGTGATAGATTGGCTTGTGCTTTGCCTCCTGCTATCCTGAGTTGGAAGCTGGAATGAAAATGAATGAACAGACTAAGCACTCGAGTTTGCAGGGTGCAGGCGAATGCATACACTGCAGTGTTGACATTTAGAATTCGGTTTGACATGACTGAATATTTCTGTTAAATATCACATTATTACAGTAATACAGTTTCCTTGTGCAGTGCATCAAGTTTCTGCAGCGTTTGTCCAAGATAAATATTTAGAAGTAGCATATTTATTAGTTGAATACGCTCAAATTGTGTTCATGTATGCTGATGCATTTCACTGCTTAACCCGTAATCAGTCTGCGATCCTAGACTTCTTAATTCTTAAGCACGTTTTTTAACGAACACGACTTGCACGACTTTCTAAATACAGAAATCCTTAGTCGAAACGTTTATGTTCACGTAAGGCTAAATCCGTAAACTTGAAATTATATAGTAATTGCTTACTATAACGCATTTCTTTTATTGCATTATACTGGTATTGCTGTAAGGCACTGCCTTATTATGCTTTAATCATTTTCTGTCTTCTACATATTAATTAGGTCACAGCAAAGAATAAAGAGAAGATAAATTGGTCATTATTACAAGTCATTATTTTTATATGCACTCTTTCAGTTTCTCTGGGAGTCCAAACTGTGAGGAAGTATTAAATCCTCGACAGAACCTCAGGGCTCAAACTGTGATGCACAGAATCAGAGCGGTTCAAGCTGCACGACAGAGAAATGCAAGTCATCAACACGTGTGCTCTGTTTCAACCAGTATTATACATTTTAACTGTATTTTTGCCCATGATTTTTATGTCCTGGACAACATCGAGTGTTTCTGACAAGCACTCGTGGATTTTAACCTTTATTACCCTTGGACTCTGCTGGTTGCCTGGCAAACTTCCAACTTTGTTCTGTTTGATTGGAACAATATATGACAATAGGACTCCGTAAATAGCCTGAAAAATTCCTTCGCAGAAATCCAAAGAGCTTTGTGTAAAAGTTTCATTCGATCCTTAGGAGGATTCATGAGCTCGTCTGTGCCGCTTTAATCCAAGGACAACCCTGTTGGCTTCCGTCTCTCCTTCACAGTGCTCTGTAGCCTGTGTCCTTGTGCCATTAATTACATGCTGTAATTTATGCATCTAACAGGCCTTTAATGAACTCGGGCTGCTTTTGTAGCGGGTCCTGGCATCTCTTTCTCCATCTCCGTGTGCGCGTGTCAGGTCAGAGAGAAGGGAAACCCAGCCCTGAGAGGATCATTTTGTTTAATTGATGAACGCCCGAGCTTAAGTGCCTGATCCCTTAGTGCTGTACGGCTCATGTTCGTTATTCAGTTTTCCTCTCGTTGGTGAGGTGGGTGGTTGTGCCACCCATGTTCACTCATTAACATTTTTGCTAATGCCTAATTTACTGTCCTTTGATAACCCTCTTTCTCCTCAGTCCATTCCTTATTTTTTCCCCACTGGTCTCTTTGTCCTTCTCTACACCCACTATAAATGTCTATTCCTCTTCTCTTCATCCATTATCTCTCACTGTTTCCTTCAACCTCTGTCCATCTGATTCATTCATTTTATCCCTCTGCCTTTCAGTCTCTGGCAATGAAGTACCAATTCCTTCGGAGTGTGTCCTTCCCGTGTCCTGGCGCAGGATCACGTCTAGAGGACATGGCAACATCCTCTCTCTGCCCCTCCTCTGTTTCTGTGGGCCTGGACTCCTCCTCACACCTCCCAGAACTCACTCTGGCAGAACTGAGTGTTCTCTCTGACTCGCTCAACATCTCGCAGGTTCTTAACCATTCATTAAGAAAATCAGCAGAACAACAAAATATGTAATTTGACAAGGGGCGCCCAAACTAAAAATATTGTTTATAGCAGGTAAAGCTCATGTGGAGTTTGTCTGGTTAATAGACGATCAGAATAAACACCTGAGTCACTTTCCCCGTGGGCAACGACAAGGCAGCTGTGCAAGAGATTTCACTAGCATTCCTGAATCATCACACACTTGCCTCACTGTCTGGCTGGTTGTGATCTTAAATAGATTTGCTCTGTGCTTTCTCACACTGTATGTTTCTGTTAGAAGAGGAATTTCACTGGTTAATAGAGTTTGTTACATTCAAAAAGCCTGTTTTATGGATTTTTGCACCACGAAGCCAAATACCTTTCAGAATTTCTCAAATCGTATACCTTTGTGTCATTACACATGGTATACAGTGTTCCCTCGTTTATGGTGGCCGGTTATGTAACAGGACCATCCGCGATAAACGAAAATCTGCGAAGTAGGGACGCTATATTTATTTTAGTATTTCTACACTATTTTAGCGGTAGAACTTGCAGAACGTTTGGATAACATCGTAGGGTTTGAATGAATTCAGTCTATAATGAAACTTTCACAAAACATCGAACACAAAACCGCAGATAAAAACTTGTCATGTCGCCAAGTAGCGACTCAGGCGGCCGATGCTCTAGTGTTACTTC
>JAUZSU010164342.1:0-13606 GCA_034780255.1 Parotocinclus maculicauda | reverse complement strand
TTCCTGCAAAAGAGGAATAACTCTTGACAGGGCGCCAATCCAACATAGGGCATGTATATACCATAGGCCACCCAAGGAGTATGGGTCCCTTTTTGAGTCTTGGTCCTCCCAAGCTTTCTACTTTCTTCATTCAGGAAGTTTTTCCTTTCCATTGTTGCCCTAGGCTTACTCAATTTGAGATTGGCTTTTTAAGATAATAGAATATTGTAAAGCTGCTTTGAGAAAGTGCACCATTGTAAAAAGCGCTATATAAATATATTTGAATTTAAATATACACTCACATACTAATGCACTTTTTGGAAACACCAATTAACCTAACACATGTCTAGAATGTGGGAGGAAACCGCAGTACCTGGAGAAAACCCATGTGGTCATGGGGAGGACATGTATACTTTGCACAGGTGGAGCCCACGGTTGTTTAAACTGGGGACCTCAGAGCTCTGAGGCATCACTGTTAGCCAGTGCATCTTTGGGGCAGTTTTGCAAAACAGAAGGAAAGGAAGATTGAATTACAGGCTTTGAGATAAGGATGTGAACTTATTCCAGAACACCTTAATACATTTACCAATTAATTTATTGGGACACTTCCAGTTTCTAAACTCATTGTCCTTTGAATCATTCATCAATTACAGACTGTAGTGGATCTTTTTCTCTGAATACTTTGGTAGTTCTTTTTCTCTGTTTCTCTTGTAGCACACAAGGACAGATCAGGTACTGTTTGGGTACATTCAAGGCACTCTATTGATACTGTGTTTCAGTCCAGGTGAATAAAAACTCCTGCAGCACCGCTGGATCTGATCCACGAATACCAACACAGAGAACATAGTAAAGCATACTAACACAGTATGTAGAGAAACAGATAGAACTAGCTCAGAATATAGAATATAGCTCATAAAATGAATTTACAATTTAGTAATTGTTATTTGTATATTTCTTGCTTACATTGCATTTAGTTCAGCTCATATAGTGGCAGTTTATTATCTTGGTTAAATAGGTTAGTACTATTAATATTTATAGTAGTATTTCAATATTAACATATCTCAGTATTTATATATCGCCATTATATCACCAGCCCGTACCTAAACAGACCACCTCCATCATGTCTCAGTGTGGGGTGTCTGCAGATCCTGCAGATTCCTATTTCAAGGCAGGTCTCTGGCCCGTCCTTTGCTCCTTAGGGCCCCTTGTCCATGAGGAATGCAAAGAATGCTTTATCCTTGCCAGACTTCAGGTTGGGACAGGTCAGAGAGAGTGAGCTTGGGAACCTGCTACCCCACAAACATCCTGAGTTTCTAAGGGATTATTTGCCTTTTAGGGGCCTGTGTACACCAACACACAT
Organism: Parotocinclus maculicauda; assembly: GCA_034780255.1. Taxonomy (NCBI): domain Eukaryota; kingdom Metazoa; phylum Chordata; class Actinopteri; order Siluriformes; family Loricariidae; genus Parotocinclus; species Parotocinclus maculicauda. The sequence continues at coordinate 12,267 of JAUZSU010164342.1, read as the reverse complement.
TTGCATTGTCATTCGCTTTAGAGAAATGGCCACTGTGGGGAAAATACATGGCTGTACTGTAAAAGTGTACATATTTTTTAAAAACTTGTATAGTTTTGATAAATACTAAATACAGGTGTCATCTTCCCTGTTTCTCAGGCCATTTAAATTCCAGATGCTTTTGTAGTTATTCCCTTGTCAAGGCAAATAATATACGCTTGGTGTTAAATTCACAATTAGCCAGACAGACGCAGACTTTATTGCTTGACAGTTTAATTCAATGGAACAGGAGTGATGTTCAAGCTCGTGCATCAGTCTTTCTCCGTCTCCTCTTTTTCATCTTTACACTTGCTCATGCATGCCTTTTGCTTGAGTAATTACGTGTAAGAAACATCAAACACGAAGGTTGCTTATTCTGCAAGCATGACTCCTAGATTTTCTGATTTAGAATGTTAGCAGTGCAGGAAAGGCCTTTTTTTGGCAGCGGAATTGCTTAATCAGCCCTCAATTAGACTTTAGAATGTTAGTCACTTGCATTTTTCCATACAGCCCCCTCACTAAAACACCCTCCCTCTTCAGTGCTTTATAAACAATGATTATCTTTTACATCTGTTTTTAGCTCCTCAGCTCCTACATTTTAACAAAACTCCTATTTAACTTAGGCCAATATTTGCAAGAGCCTATCTGATGATTCAAAAAATGTATGGAGGCTGGTTAAAAGGCAATAAATAATGAATTCAGTTACAGGTACCTTGATTGCATCCCTTGCGTTTGGCAACTCTCCAAATGTACATGTTTTGTAGTAAGTGTGTGATTCTGAGCTAGACTTTCGTAAGTAACAGCCCCTAAGAAAATGCATACTTAAGAGCTTTGCAGAAAACATCTAATATCCGATAGTTTACTAAGTGTCTCCATTGTACTGTAGTTTTAAATAGATACAATCCTAAAGGTTGTGTGTCAGTTTAAATGGTGTTGCATCCTAAATACATCCTAAAACATATGTTAGTTTCTACTAACTCTAATTAATGCTATGCCTTAATGAGAACTAAATAATAGACTGTGAGCTTAGGCTGTTAAATGGGCTCCACAGTTACCATCTTTTGGGATGTGGTGGATCCATCTTTGCCACTTTCTGAAGACAAAAGTGGGTTTATCTCTCTACTTTAAAGTTGTACATAGTAAAGTGGCTGTTTAGCAGTTTTTAATGGCATAATGTTTAGGGTTATTCTGTAGATGTCATAGTGCAGTAGTACATAGTGCTGATACAGTTTGTAAGCCTATCAATGTGATGATATGGGATGTATTAAGACAACTCAGATTTAGTCATTCATTCATTCATTATCTTCTACTTAATCCACACGGGGTCGCTGGCCAGCCTGTGCCCAACTCTGGGCACGAGGGCAGGAACAGCCCTAGGCGGGGCGCCAATCTGTTGTAGGGCGCACACAAACACACACACACACACACACACACACACACACACAAACACACACACACACACACACACTAAGGGCCACTTTAGAGACACCAATTAAACTAACACACATGTCTTTGGACCAATACCCAGAGTAAACCCACACAGACACGGGGAGAACATGCAGACTCCACACAGAAAGGACCCAGGCCACTCCACCCTGGGATTGAACCCAAGACCTTCTTGCTGCGAAACAACGGTGCTACCCACCGAGCCACCGTAAAACAGTAGTGCTAAATCGTGAACTATGTGGAATATCGCAATGTATGGTGATATAATCGTATCGTAACTGATGTATTGTGATGCGCATTTTATCGTGAAGTTCCAATACCCTAATAATATTTGATGGTAGAATGAATTTAATCAATTTAATATTATTGCACCTGCTCTGCAGTTTAGGTCGATAATGGTGAATGATATGGGATTGTATCATGATTAACATCTCAGTCAGTGTTGGAGGATGTTTCACCGAATCCATCAGAGGTTGCCTGCTGGGAAAATGACCAAGTCCTATCTGAAAGCAGCAAGGAAAAACCCTTTTGTAATTAAGCCTTTTGTAGTTAAGCAGCTTGGATGAGAAACGGATAAAGGGGCCCCTGGAGTGACTCGACATAGCTGTTTTGGAAATCACATGTATACTATGTCTGGGATTATTTCTCAACTCTTTTCTCAATGCCAAAGACAGCATGATACAGATGAGCTGACTTGCAACACATTTGAATAAAATGACCCCAGAGTGTCCTCTTCTCACAAACAGTGGTGCCAAATGGTGATATTGGGAAGCATTCTGTATTGAAGTTGCTTTTTAGCTTGTTTTAGGGTTAGTAGTGTGAATTATTTGGCATCAGCAGGAGCATTACTGTGATAAACTATACTGCTTACAATAATTAGGGGATACTTCGAAATGAAATATCCCCTCATTTTTGGGAGCCGTGTAGATAAGAGTAGAGATGTACAATTCAGCCATTTCTTCCTTTCACAAAGGAAGCAAGCAGAGCCACAGGAAGTGCATCTGGTCTTTTTCAGCAGGATTTCACACATATTTGATAAACACAAATCTTTATTTGAGATCTACCATTTCTGACCAAGTGTAAAAGCAGACAGGTAGCTAATATAAGAAAACATTAATTTGAATACATGACAGTACAATACTGTCACTATCTGTGCAGAAGAATTTAGACTTTACATCAATCTTAAACCTTTACAGGTGCTTTTCCACATCACACGTTTCGGGTCACGAGTTACATATGAGTTACATATCACATATCGATTTCTTGTATTTTCTGGTTATATTCGAATAAAGAGACAGAGAAGCAATTATATGGTAAGAAGCTAAAACAATGGTAATGGTGGCCTAGGACTTTAGCACAGTATGGTACATTGTATTAAGATGTAGATAGTATTTATGAATTTACTCTGTTTTTATTTATTCATTTTTCAGCTTGACCAACATTAACCAGACCTTAACAGTGATATGTGAATGTTCCAATATTATCATTGACACTGGCACTGTTTTTAAAGACAAAACTATATTTATGGTGGGTTAACAGCCCAACTGTGGCAGCTTGGCAGAGGGGGGATTTGAACCTTGGAGCATCAGGTCCAGAGTCCAGTACCTTAACCGCTAAGCTACCACTGTCCCATTATTATTATTATTATTATTATTAATAATAATAATAATAATAATAAAATAATAATAATCATAATCATAATCATAATCATAATAATTATTATTATGATTTTATTGCACATTCCATGTGACTCAGTGGTAAGAGCCAGCTGCGGGAAACAGCATTTCCTAAGGATAAGAGTTTGAATCCCAGTTTGTATCATGATGTTCAGGTGGTGTGCATTGCCCAGACAGTAATAAACAAGGGTGAAACAGGATGCTTTGTTTTGCTCTTGCTATTATTTTTTCAAGTGGATGTTACATATAGAGGATTGTTAGTGTATGTTTTGCCTACATGGTGTTGTAGCTTTATTACCTATAAAAATACAAAATATCAGTTTGACCCGGTATTATCAGCTGCCAAATGATTGGGAGTCTTAGATGATTGCGAATTTTGATTTAACCAACAATTGTGACTAAGTATGACCCTTTTGCTCTATTTTTATTCCTGCTTAGGCAACATGAATTATTATTTTTAGTGTACAATGACAGGATTAAGGTTATACAAAGATGTGGTAACACTCAGGAATACATTTAGCTAGTGCCTATAATTGAAGGTGCGTTTGCTGTAGTGCTTTGGTGTTATGGAGGTTGACTGAAGCATTAGAGGTGAGACATGCTCTTCACCGCTGCTCTTTCGCTAATGGCAGCTGGTGCCATGAAAATAGACTGTTATTTCTTTTGGAATGTGTCTCATAGCTTTTCCTATTTGCATATACAGCACAGTTATACGTCAATTAATACGGTCTTTGGATACATTTTCACTGCTTCACTGTAGGACTGGATTGAGACCTGCCTCAGTTGTAGGTCACTTTTTGCTATAATCTCTTACTTTTATAATATAGTCCTTTTCTTTTTGTTTTCTGGTTTACTTCCAAAAACCTTTTTTTTTCGGTAATGGGGATAAGTACATGTTTTCGAAATCAAATAGTCAGTCTCTGCACTCCACTCTGCACTTTTTTTTCTTTTTTTTTCAGTGTGATCACTCATACTAGGATCAGTTTCCACAATTATTAGCACCTCTGTGCAGATGAGTAAAAAAAGGTTATAAGAAATGTACCTTTGTGAGTTATCCTTAACTGGGACCTAAACAATTAAGAAACTCCAACCTATAATCAAGGTAAATTTAGTCTGAAAAACACAATTTGGGCATTTTTAACAATACCATATTTGCAACAATTATTGGCACCCCTATGTTTAACACTTTGTATTACCACCCTTTGCCAGAAAACGTAGGTCCTCCATTATGCTTATTGTATTTTAGGAATAAAAACATTAGTGGTGTTCTGATCGATCAGCGACCAATCATAATTGGCCAATTTATTTGACAAAGCATGCGATTGCTGTATGCCAATCAATGCCTTTCATTGACGTTCACAAAAAACGATCACCTGTACTTTGCATCCCGTTGAGGCCCTGTGTGCAGTGTGCGGCGACAAAACATAAACAAACATGTCTGCCGTGTGGAACTTTTACATCATGCAACGAAAAAATACCTTGCGGGCGAAGCACATTTTGTCAAGTTTGTCACATTTCCAGTTGATTGGATCTTTTAAATATTTGTCTTAACTGTACACCTGCTCGTTTTCAGGTGGGTAGCAAGTTATTATAACAATTCACTAAATGTCAGCACACTTATTTCTTTTATTTGTGTTTCTCTTATTAGTCTTAATGATATAAGACTGATTGACATATCATATATCCCATTGAAACAGGAACTTGTGGATCACTGTTTAAGTTCCTATAGACTCTGACAAAAGTCAAATATATGTGTATATACTCCAATCAGCCATAACTTTAAACCCTCTGTAACATAACTTTAAACCCTCTGACAGGTTACATTGACAGTGTGGTGCTCTTGGCAAAGGCTCTTAGCAAAGTTCTGGGAAACCTTGCCCCATCCTTACTCTGACCTTCATGTGGATATTACTTTGATATATACCACTTACCTGAACATTGTTTGTGACCAAGTACACTCCTTCATGGCAACAATATATAATAAGGCAATGACCTCTTTTAGCAGGACAGTTGTCCCCAAAACTTTGCAAAAAAATCTTCAGTAATAGTTTGAGGACCATGAAGGGCAAATATTTAAGATGTTGATTTGACCTCAAGTCCTGAGACCTCCACCTTCCGAGGTCTTGAGGCATCTATGCTGAGATAAGTCTGCCTTGGTTTCACAAGGGAGACCTACATAATATTAGGCATGTGGTTTTTATGACAGGGTGTACATATCCAGTCTAGAACAGCATCAAGGGATCTCTGGATGCAGCACACAGCTTTTTGTTCTTCTTCAGGAAGTCCCCATTTTGATACGTTCTTACAAATCCGTTGTGAGTTGTAAACCGAAGCATTTAATTTATACTGCATATAGCATAACCTGCCTTAAACATGCTTTTTAACCTATAGTTGGGCAGAATCATTAGCACACAACCTCTATTATAATAGTTTTAAATATCTAACCTGTATAATTTGTTTGAATTATGCATGAAGTGAAAAACTAACAACACAATAGTTGTCACAAATCAAGGCTTTCCTTACTCAGTTTCCCATCACTAACCAGTCATTTTCCAGGAAAGTATCTAGATTCAAAATTCAGAGTACGGTCTCTGCTGAATGTGTTTATGTTTATAATTGGATTCCCATCATAAAGGTGACAAATGTAAGCCAGACTGCCGTAAAATTGACTACAGTCAGTACATCAAGAAAGTGCTGTGCAAGATCCAAATGAACAATTCAATTAATACAACAAAGTAATGATGCTTAAAGTTGTTATTATTACATAAATATTATCAGACTGTAATGAGTTGGCCACCGTGTTGATAGAATATCACAAATGCACACTACTGGTCTGGCTAAAGCCGCTGTTGAATTGACTTCAATGCATTTGTGTACTCTAAATTGTCAAAGGAGTAAAACAAGTGTCAGTGCTGGGATATCTTCACTATGGGCTGTGCTTTATGCTATATATCCACCTGTAAATTCACCTGTAAATTATTGTCCACACTTGTTATTGTTCAATTGACCAGCATTCAGCCAAATGGACTCGGTTCTCAGAGCAAAGAATGCTAAATTACAAGTGTACTCTGCATATAATGCTCCATAATACCGTGGCATATAAGTATTACAATACTGCACATATGAACAGTAACATTAAGTCCCTTAAATGACCACTGTATATAAATATGAATATGGCTCTTGTCTTGACCAAAATAGTACTGTATCTGTAAATTAGTATCTGTAAATTTGGCTACACAGCTGTTATTTTATCATTCAGACCTATCTTTATTTGAAGACTGTAATGTTGGTATGCATCAGTGCTGCCAGGAGCTCTAAAATGTTGGACTATGAGCTGTTTGCCATCACACTTTACACACTCAACACACACTTTAGGCCTGCCACTGCTATATTTTAATGTAGCTGTGCGGTCTGGGCACTGTGGCAGACGGTTGTAGCACTGTTGATTGAAGGATTGAGAAATGCTAGTGTGAAATTTCTCACACACTTACTAACTTAATGTGAATTACAGTTTGGTGTGAAAAGGCTAGAAAGTGGAATGTTTCGAGCTTTCCCATACTGAGCTTTCCCTTTCTGCTTATATGCCACCGTGCTTTAGGGTTTACTCAATATTTTTTTTTATCCAATACTCTTTTCAGGTCACATCACAGACAAATTTGCTAGCCAAAATTCCTTAAGGCTACTCTTAACAAATTCAACAAATAACTATCTGCATGATTTCATACTTGGTTGTTAGATTTGATTTACATTATGTCATTTATACCCTTTTCCAGAGCGACTTAAAATGAATACAGCCATACAATCCAAGGAATTGTCAGTTAAGGGCCTTGCTCATAGACCCAACTGTGACAGAGGTGGGATTTGAACCCTGGCCCTTCGTCCAGTACCTTAACCACCAGTCCACCACAGTCCCACAATTTATAACATTTAGTTAGTTGGGTAAGTAGTGAACAAATACATGGTTCACAAAAATGAGGGGAATTTCATTATGGGAGATTTCATTTTGAATATATTCTAATTTTTGTGAGCAGTATATGTAAAAACATGGTAATAATTAGTATATGTAAAAACACCAAAACGGTATGGCAGATAGATAGATAGTCACCTTAACAACCAATAAATTATTAAATCATATTGTTAATTCCTTATGAATTTCATTTTCAGTTGTTTGTTTTACCTTCGCTTATTTGCACTTTTGTATTTAAAATTAACAGTTGAGTTATATTAACCAAATGCCTGTTGCAGCGTAGTGTGTTAAATCAGGGTTGTTTGTTGTGGACCTACTTTTTGATGGAAGGTATTGTCAGTATTAAAGCATATTCAGTATGCAATGCAGGGGTTTTTTTGATTGATTTTGTTGATTTATTTTGTTGTTAAAAACATTTTATATAAAAGCAACAGAACAACTGAGGTTGTGTGTCATCACAAATGACATCACGGCTGTAGTTATCCATGGCACTCGCGTTCGGCTCTTGCCTGCGACCAAATCACAGCCGTGTTCCCAGCAGTTATTCGTGATAACACACTCCATCTTGTGCTTAAATGCAGCCTCTATTAATCCTGTAAAAACAGGCAGTGCAGCTACATTTCAGTGTACTCAGAGTTCTCAGATAGACATTTGTCAACAGTTTAATTGCATTTGTAAAATAATGATGCATTTACTGCATATAGACGTGCATGCTGCATCCAGCTGAGCTGGTGAAATAAATAAATCTCTGCCAGCACACTGTTCATCTTTAACATTGTCTCATTTTGATGTTCTCTCAGAGACCTGATACAGATGTATGCACCGTAATCAAATTGCTGGTCCCCTTTTACAGAGTTGTAATACTATGTAATTGACTCTTTGACTAATGGCTAATTAGATGGAAGACTTTTGAATTTGCCATTAGATCCATTGCTTCCAATGGCAAATTCAATATGCTAGCTGATGTTCTGTAGTATGCCGTGTTAACCTGTTTATGGTATTTGTACAGAAAGTCAATATTGAACGATAACCTGATTAGTCATCTCTGCATTTGTGTTATGGAGTGTTCTCATCAAGTGAAACAAATGCATGCTCTATGCTACGCTAAGCCTTTGCAGTTTTTAAATGAGCTGTTCTATCCATTCTCTTCTATCAGCATTACACAGACGTTCACATCAGTTTAATCTAAAGCCTGTCAGTCTCTCCCGTCCTCATTCAGTGACAAACGAGCTAGTTCTTGATTACTCCCTGATTTTGCCAGCAACTATTCAGGGCTAAACTGCATAATGCTTTTCATTCGGGTGACGTGGGAATCGTTTGTGTGTTGATTGGCTCATAGATAAGTCAGGAGGAGGATTGTCTTACAAAGTCCTTACTGGGACTTTTGACCAGAATACGTCATCCATCTGTTCTCACTTCCTGGTGCTCTTACAGTACTCCATCTGAACTGTCTATCAACTTCTTCTGCTTTTATCACCTCTGAGAGGTAACGGTGTTCCACACACACAACTATTTGAACTCTCATTCTTCAGTTGGACTATTGGAATCTGTGAAATTCATCTTTCCAGACTGACGTATTGGTTTGACCTAATTTAATGCAACATGTAGATATATTTGCTTTCTACAATGTGTTGGGCACATTGGCTACATGGTTTCTAATGTTACGAGCCACCTTGCAGATTTTTGTTAAAAAGCAAAATTATTGTAGTCGTGTATTTAAGCCTATGATATACGCTTTGAACTTGATTAAAATGCACTACTTTATGATGCTGCCATGGGTGATGTTTCCACCCCCATGCTTTACGGTTGGAATGCAATAAGCAATAAGCTCTTGCCTATTGTCCTGTAGCCCATCCCAGCCTTGTGCAGGTCTACAATATTGTCCCTGGTGTCCTTAGATAGCTCTTTGATCTTGGGCATGGTGGAGAGGTTGAAGTTTGATTGATTGAGTGTGTGGACAGGTGTCTTTTTTACAAGTTCAGACAGGTGCAATTACTACAGGTAATCATTGCAGAATAGGAGGGGCTTCTTAAAAAAAAAAACAGGTCTGTAAAAGCCAGAATTATTGCTGGTGGGTAAGTCAGCAAATACTTATTTTATGCAATAAAATGCAAATTAATTATTTAAAACTCATACAATGTGCTTTTTCTGGATTTTTTTTAAGATTCGGTCGCTAACAGTTGAAGTGTACCTATAATGAAAATTACAGACCTCAAACAAACATGCATATCAGGATTATTCATTCTGATACACAGTCACGTTGGGATCTTCATTAATGCAAAGCTGCTAAGTTGCGGTTGAGTAGTTTCCCCTGTTCTCTCCGAGCCATAATAACCCATTTAAATTGGAGGTTGATACCAGAGGTAGCAGTACAGAGGCAGTACTGTTGCAGAAGGATAGGTCATGCTGTCTTTTACGTCTCTTAGTTACATACAGTACTGTGGAGGAGAAATCTCTAGCCTTATTGCAACACTTTGAGGTTAAGGTTGGAAACAGCGTGGCCCCTACCATTATATTAGCACACCACAACCCACTAGTATTTCTGGCCCACAGGAAGAATGTTGCCTCAGTGTGGTTGCTGATACCCTTACCAAGGCCTAACCAGTGTTGGACCCTCACTGCGAACCGCCTGCTAATGTCACATGCATCTTCCATATGTTTGGGAGCATTGTTGTGCTGTGTACTAAAGCTTTTTAGATAATCTCTAAATTCACTTTTGCTTGATAAATGCTTTGATATTAATTTGAAACATGTTTTGAAACCTGTTTCGTTAAGATGAGATGAGATGAGATGAGATGAGATGAGATGAGATGAGATAAGATAATCCTTTATTAGTCCCACAGTGGGGAAATTCACCAGCAAGGGATAGCAAGGCACGCAGTACAATAATAGGTCATTACAAAAAGGTAAAGTACAAAAATAGGTAAATAAACAGTACAGTATATACAATATAACCAATAAAAGTCAAGAACTCTTAAAATTGTTTTTACAAATAGTTGTATGTTGCTTCTTAATTGCACAGGGGTAATGGAAAATATTGCACAATGTCACACTGAAAAAAAAATATTTTTTGTAAGTGTGTAGTGTTTAGGTGTGTGTGTTTTTTTTCAAGTCTCAATACTTGTTTTGAAACCCCGCTGCTTTAGTGCTCGTTTTGAACCTTTGGATGTCTGCACGTGTAGTTTCGTTTGTGCTTCGCCTTGCCTTCACTCACATGCTTAGAATTAGGATAGTGATTATCTGGTGGTATGCTACCGACTCTAGTGTGCAACTTTTATTTGATAAAAGGCCTTGAGCTGAAGTGATCTCAGACCACTAACCAAAGTACTTTAGTTCTTCATGAATCAAATTGGATTATTCACCATATCAGTCATATTGATCGATTTCAGCATTTATAAATTCCAGATAAACTAAAGAACCCCCTTATGGAATACACTCAGTGTTATCTGTACAGAAGAACTAGGTGAATGTAAACAGTGGTGGTGCCGGTGTGAGCCACACATACCAAACTTACTACACTCTGAGATTTGTGAGAGGGAGATCAGTTTGTGCTTAATCCAAGGCCAAGTGTTAGTGAATAATGGTAAACAACCTTCCCAACTGTGAGCCAATGAAGTCCCGACCAGCACAAACGACTACGTATTAGTATTCTCTGTCAACTTATAAATGGGGCTGTGATAACATATATCCCCACGTGTGAGTGACTTGCACTCTGAATTATTTATCCTTAGGGAATTGAAAAAATCCCGTTTTAATTCCACTCATTCACTTTGGTACCATGTAAATTTCTCTCTCTGGGAAAATTGGACAGACGTCCCTCTGGCCTGTTGTAGTTTACATTTTACAAGTTTGCAAGTCCCAACTCCTCAGAAATGCTCACTGCTCGCATTTTACACAGCCTTTACACCTGGTGAAAGACGGCATATCCCAAGGGCACACGAAAGCATGGCTATTGTTTCATGACATTGTTCACACTCTCCCTGAATTCTCCCTGAAGGCTGAAGGCAAATCGCTCTTTTGAAATGAAACATTTAAATACTCAAACTTGAATCACTTTTAGTGGTTATCTCATTACAAGGCTATAAGGCTATTGGCAGTTTATCGTTTGGTTATTCATCTAACTTTTACAAATGCACACCGGCTCGAGCTGTAGGTGACAAATGTATAACATTTACATTTTTACCTCATTTATCAGACGCCCTTATCCAGAGCTACTTACAATTAATACAGTTTTACAATCCAAGCAATTGTGGGTTAAGGGCCTTGCACAGGGACCCAACTGTGGAAGAGGTGGGATTTGAACCCTGGACCTTCTGGTCTATAGTCCAGTACCTTAACCACTAGGCCACCATTTTAATCCTAATCCTCTCTATGGATAAGTTGTGTTTTTTAGAGAAAGATAAACAAAAAACAGACCCATTCCATCACCCACTTTGCTTGTTCAGGTCTGTACTTGTCTTCTTTTCCTCTCCATTCCTCTTGTGACAAAACAGGGTTTAGTTTTGCTTGTCAACTTTCCTAGGTGAATATTTTTGCATCTTGTGGGTGTTGGTGTCATTAAAATGCATTGGTGTGGTGCAGAAATGCATTGGAATGAAAAAGACAATGAACTGATTATAGTAGAATTATTCATAATATCCATTATTCTTTCTTATGTCATCATCGCTAATAACGCCTGTCGCAGCGATAGTTGTAAAGGGAATCCACTCACTTGGCGCGATCTCCTGGCAGCACGCCAGACGCTCATTGTAAACTTCACACATCACGTATTAACACAAGGAACCTGTTTATCTATATGCAGACTCCTGGCAGGAGCACCAAAAGACAAAGCCTTGAGACACCTCAACGTAAATAAGACGGGAGCCATCTACTCCTGTCCCGTCACCACTGATGTGGCAGACTGCACCAGAGTGGACCTCATCACATCAAGTAAGCAATCCCTACTGTGGAGTCAGGTGCCTTCACAAACTGTAGACAAGCGCTTTATCTGAAACCACATTATGCACCATTTATGCACTATTTATTTTTATTTTTATTTTACTTTGTACTTAAGAGTCTCATTTGTATTTACTATCTTATTGTGTTATGTGCACCTTTATGCCGAAACACATTCCTAGTCCGTGAATCCTGTTCACTGACAATGGCAATAAAGTCGGATTC
>JAUZSU010164331.1:0-13607 GCA_034780255.1 Parotocinclus maculicauda | reverse complement strand
GTGTTAATTAATTTTTTCCAATAGCCTACAGAACAGACAATATTTCGTTCATTACTGAGGGTAACTGAGTATCATGTTATTTCGAGTTGAGAGTTATTGTTAACTGTTGATGTTAAGTGAGTGATGTTTAGATTATTTCTTTCATTGTGCTATTCATTCATTACAGGAAAGTTAACTTAATTTTATGATTTTTAATGCATTTATTCAAAATGCTTATCTTTTTTTTTTTAGTTTTTCTTTGCCCATCCATGCCCATACCTTAGTGTTTCGTTTTGTGAGTGTATGTGCCCCACAATGGATTGGCACCCTGTCTGGGGGTGTTCATGCCTTGCACCCTGTGGCACCGGTTGGGTGCAGGCTCTTCCACGACCCTGACTAGGATAGGTGGATAAGACAATGAATAACCTAATTAATTCATTAAGATTTCTGTTTACTTTTGCTGCATAGTGATAAAATACATTGAAATTATAATTAGAAATTAAGTACATGTGGTTGATTTAGGATTTATGTCAACATCTCAATTTCTTAAGTTTCACTGGGACACGACTACATTAGCAGCAGGAAGTTGTAAATATCACACACTGGTGTTCTCTTGACAAAAGAAGATTTAGCTGTGTTGGTTCTGTTTTCTCACTACCGTCACAAACAGTATATTTTTACAGTCAGTCACAGTCAGTGACAGCTTGGAAGTGAAGGCCTGTGTTGATTGTTGTTTCCTAAATATGAGCTTTTTTTATTCTGTTCTGTTCATTTCATTGAAACAGGAAGTCCAGTGTTACCAAGAAAACCTATTTTGCTTGCAGCTTCCAGACAGCTGTCTTTCTCTCGATGGCAGAATCTAAATTATACCTTAAAGCACTTAGACATTATTAATCCATAAAGCCACATTAACTTCCACTGACTCAGACAGCTTACATCATTACACCATGGTTTCAAAGTGCATTCTGAAAATACAAACCAACTATAGATGTTCATTTGAGCTAACTACAGATGAAACAGCCCGTCTGTATTTTCTCACCTGTAACAGGTGCAGCTCAAGTAAGCTAACACACCTGGATCACAGCAGGTGGTCTAATCCTTGTGACCAGTGCTGTGACGTGTCAGTATTTCTGGAATAAAATCTGTGTACTGCAACCCAAATTGCTTTGACTTCTCAATCTTTCTTCTTTTGGAACAGTGTTACAACAGCTTTGGTATATTTTTTGCAGTTCCCTGTTGGGGTTGTGTGAGCAGAGAATTTATGAATACCTTCAGTTTAAGATTTCAACTCATAATTAGATAAAGCACTGAACCTGTCTTTGAGGATTAGTGGTCTCAGACTGTCCACCTCCTGTTTTGTCTGGTTGGTCTCTGTTTATAGGACACGTTGGACTGTGCTGCAGTGGGTTATGTCTAGCATTGACTATAATGACAGGATTAGTATGGTGTAGTATCTGTAATTTTGATAATTGTCTCTTAGTTTAGATACTGGGTTGACAGAGTGAAGGATACCTTCACAGGTGCAAAAGATTTTCTGCAGAACTGTATCACTATATAAATGTATGTTAATCCTTCCCTTGAGCGTTGTAGTTAGACCGAACGTTTTCAAAATATACGTCAATTCTGAAAACATTCTTACACATAAAGTGTGCGTGAGTGTGTGATAGGATAAAAATAAATGAAGTTGTGTTTTCATAAATATTTTAATAGTCCTGTTTGTCATATAGCTTTTTAAGAAGCAAATATATACACAGGTTACTCTACCCCAGTGTTTGGGAGCAGCATTCTTTACAAATTACACAACAAAAAGGATCATACAATATTTGTTCTTATAACTTCCCATGTTTAAGAAACTAAAGATACAGTACATCATCTGTGCAATATAATAAAACGTCAAGTTATGAGTTGTTGTTTTTTTAATTGGTCATGTGATTTGCTTTCTCTGTTTTAGTGGAGTACTATGAAATAAATAAGTGGTCACTAACACTCATCCCAAAGAGCTGCCTTTCAGTAGACTAAAAATCTAGTCCTAATCAAATACACCTGTTATACAGTCCACTCAGAAAACCTTAAATAAACAACATCAATTGTGCAATATATGGGACTTAAAACAGGAACACCATGGACAATTACAGATATAGAATTAGATATAAGGTCTGATATTAAACAAGGGACTGTCCTCACTGGGGCAAATGTACTTCTCTGGATTCCAGTAGCACTGCTGAGGATTTTGAGCTGCTTGCCAAACTCAATCCCGGGCTGGCTGCCCCTCTGGCTTTGCGAAGTTGGTCGGGTGGAGGCCAGTGGAGGCAGTAGGGGCAGGAACATGCTGGAGGATGCTGAATTGGGGGAACTGGAGGGTAGAGGACTGTTGACGGAAGTCCACCCAGTCTGGTAAAGGGTGAGTGTGGAAGGCGCACAGTGTCCAGTGGTCTAATGCAGGCAGCACTGTAGGGACTAGACAGGCTGGAGAGAGGTGGCATGCCTCCCATACCTAGAGGAGAGTAGAGCTGTAGGGGCATGTGGGGCAACAGAGGGTAAGGCAGCCCTGCTGTTGCTTGGCTCACCATGAATGCGCACAAATTTGGGTCCAGTGGGTAAGGCCAGCTTAGGCTGTGGCGCTGCCGCTTGTCTTTCATCCGTCTGTTCTGGAACCAGACCTGAAATAACATTGGCAAAAACATGAGGATGATGTCTGATGTCAAATATACATCATCAATTTGATACACACGTGCAAACATCCTAGCTGTGCACACCTTTATGGTGGTTTCCGGTAAGTTCAGTGCCGCTCCAAGTTCGCATCGCCTGGCCCGAGACACGTAGCTCTCTTTGCAGTACTCCTGTTCGAGGCGCGCCAGCTGCTCCCTGGTGAAGGCGGTTCGGTGCCGCCGACTTTGATCTATACCGTTTAGCAGAGCCAAGTTAGGACACGATTCTTCCTCCCCATTATCACTGTCGACCTGAGCAACGGAGGAGACTGGAGACTCCCTGCCCTCTGACACTGAAAGGTAATGAATTGTTATACAATTAGAAGGGCTACTCCATAGGCATTAACATTATATAATTCATATTATACCTTCTCACCTGTGCAATAATTAGGCCAGGTAATATACTGCTCACAAAAATTAGGCCATATTACAAAATAAAATAGCCCTTAATTAAATATCCCCTATTTTTGTAAGCAGTGTGTTGACGCTTTGGCCGTAACATAATACAAATCTTAACAAAATCGCAAGGTGTTTATTTATTCTACAGCGTGCCATATCAAATTATTATTATTTTAAATAGCCTATTGCGAATGTAACGAAAAGCATGTTTGCAATTATTATTTTCCCGATCATCGAAATAGGAACATCTTCTAATTGTTTCAACTTAAATCAAATTAACAAACTGTTAATCAAGTAACTTACACATTTTCATCCAGTAATTTCCGCCTGATCCGTGATTTCTGATCTGTACAAGAGATGACTTCTGATATTAATCCACAGACTTTTTTTAACTTGCTGACTTTCAGCATCCCAATCCCCGAACGAGCGAGTACAGCCTGTAGCTTTGAGCACCGCGGAAGGCGCCTTTGTAGAACCGAGCCAAGTTCGTTTATAGGGGGAACGATGAGTTGTTTTTGTAGCCTGTGCACACCCCTCCCTCTGTGTCTTCTCTCCCTCGGCTCGTCCTGTCTTCCACTAATGAGAGACGCGCTCTATCCGCCGCGGCGCCGCTCGGGCGCGCGGACAGGAGGAGGTGTTACATTTTCTTTGGTCTCCGACCTGCCTTTGTACTTTTGTTATGGAGAATTAAGTTCGACCTCCATTTGCTTACTGTCACAGAGGCTTCCCCGGAGAGAGACGTAGCGGCCGTGATTGCTCCACTGCGTTTGATGTTTCTAATTTTTGGAAGTCAGTCATTAGAATCCTAATGTCCGTAAATCGTAGCAGTGGAGCCACGAAACTCTGCAGTGCTCCACACGAAGATAGACTAGATGAAAGCCGGGAGCACGAAACAAATACTAAGTGTGGAAGAGTGTGAGAACGAGACTGAAAAGAGCATAAGAAAACGTGTGTTATGTACTGGCGCACTCGGGACAAAAATAATGCTGCTTGGTGGCCTGTGGCTTAATTTTCGATTATCTGACCCGTTTGAGATAATAAAATGTATTCGTTCTTGGGTAAATACATTCGTTTTGAAATATGAATTAAGTAAAATTTATATTGTAACGGTAATTTACCTGTGTGCGATGCAATCATAAAATTATCATTCTAAAATAATAACCTAAATAAATAAACTAATGCATAAATCATTCATCCTTAACAAATGCATTTATTAAAGAGTATTAATTTTACAAACTGCTATTTAAAATTATTTTTATATCAATCCAATCTAAATAAGTGAAAATGTAAAATGAGTGGACCGACACAGAAATTCCTGATATGATGATGATGATGATGATGATGATGATGATGATTATTATTATTATTATTATTATTATTATTCGTTATGTTGATACACATAATATAAACATTATGTTGATAAGCATAATCGTTTCATAATCGTTTCGTTTTTTACACTTTATTCTAAAATATAAAACGTCTCTAATAACAATAATTTATAATCATATGACGTAAAATATTTAAGAATTAAGTAATATTTAAGTATATTGACCATATACCTTATGAAACCTTGACCTCTTCAAGAAATAAGCGGACAATTTATATCTCTTTAATGGTGATTAATTAACAGTTATGGCTTTAAGAACAGAAAAAAATATCATTTCACATATCATTAATTTTGTTGTACTAAACAGACCCTCACGTGCTGTACTTGAGACGTACCTGTGAGACAATGGTCTGTACGGAGACTCATTAAAGAGTTCTGACATTTCTCACTGCGTTGTTTAAACGTGTCACCATTGACTGTTACAGAGTTTTTGTAAATTTTTTGTAGCTATTTTATATTATGCATGTTATAGTTTACAGACAGGGTAGCCTAAGGATTTCGTTCAAAGTAGAAAGTGTTATTTGGCCATTTGCAGCCCATCCCTTATTTATGTATTGTGTAATATTATTATTATTTATATTATTATATTATTACATATTTATGTAAAATGTAATTTTTAATGACCACATTTTGGTCTTTTGTCATTTGTGGTTCAAGATTTTAATGGGGGTGATTTGGCTACAGATGGGTGAGAGAATAAAGTAATGCGCCTACTTGGAATCTAGTAGAGTTTTTATGAGCAATGCACGCGGACTGCGATGTTGTGTGGATTACGCAATTAAATGTCTCACAGAAGGTAAAATTAATTTACAACGCTCATAAAATGACGTGGTTGCATGGAAGGACATGCCTATTATTGCAATTGTTCTTGCTTTGCTGACCTTAAAATGTCACGTCCAACAGAGCAACATCACACCAATCAAATTAATTATTACATGTAACTTAATTGTATGGCAAAAACCTACTAAATGCATTTCAGCAAAAGAATACACTCATTTAAGGATGTACATTTCTAGAATATTTTTTACAAACGCAGATAGTTGCCATACTCTTGCTCTCCATCAGTGCAGGAATATTTGCCTTGTAAAATGGCAGGACTATGGCTAAATCTGCTCTAACTGTTGCTGTCGGACTATGCTGTAACTGTGAAGGTTCATGCTGTAAATAAACTCTATGGACAATGATCTAATGACCTTAACTCTATAAAACATATTTAAGATGAATTGGAATACCATCTGTTTGACCGCACAGTCATATTACAAAATAAAGTGGTATGGTTCCTCAGATGAGTGAATGATGAATCAGGCTGATGGAAAAGCAAAGTGGGAACAAACTCCATCAATAATATTAATATCAATATTTATATCAATATCACATCATAGTTTTTCATTACTGTTCTGTATTAAATATTCGAGCGTTATGTGAATCACAGTATCAATCTATAGTAAAGATACTGTGAATCACTCAGTTTGTAATGTCCAACGTATCCGCTTTGATCACGTGCCGGGGGTGGGGTATGTTGGGCGCCGGTAGAGGCTCCGCCAAGACTGGGAACACATGTAGGGAGCACATTTGTGATAAGATGGTTTGAGAGTCGGGTCGGATATACCATTCATTTGATTATTTTTTATGGTTGTAATTGAGTGAATTGTATGACTTGATCTGACAAGGTCATAATTTGGTCACTGTATGCCTATATAAAAATAAATTGGTCATTGTAATGGCATTTATTAAATTATTGGTACTCTGTTATCTTTTGATAATTTGGCTTAAAATGTAGTAAAGGTTACGTGTGTAATTGTTACTGTCAAATATTTCGTTTTGCCAGTTTTTAAGTACAATGTACAATGATTATATTCATGCATTCATTGATACAGCACATTGGTATTTTAGAATTTCAGCTCCTATACCATCCGTGCCGTTTTCAAATGCGCCCTCTACTGTCTACGATTAGCATTACAATAGAGAGGTTTTTTGAGTCCGTGCCAGACCGTCCTCCTTAAATGAGGCTATGGCAAACCTCTTATGGTCTTGCGGTTAGACCTTACTGCACTGTAAAAATGATAAGTGCAGTTCAAGGCAAAAAGCGTAAAAATATTACTTTCTCTCTTTTTTTAATACAACCCCAATGCCAATTAATTTGGGACATTGTGGAAAGCATAAATAAAAACAGAATACGATGATTTGCAAATCCTTTTCAACCCATATTCAATTGAATATACTATAAAGACAAGATATTTAATGTTCATACGAATAAACCTTATTGTTTTTTGCAAATATTCACTCATTGTGAATTTGATGCCTGCAAAACAATCCAAATGGTGTGTAACAAAAGACTGGGAAAGTTAAGGAATGCTCAAAAACACCTGTTTGGAACATTCCACAGGTGAAGAGGTTAGTTGAAAACAGGTGAGTGTCATGATTGGGTATACAGGGAGCATCCCTGAAAAGCTCAGTCATTCACAAGCAAGGATGGGGCGAGGTTCACCACTGTGTAAACAACTGCGTGAGCAAATAGCGCAATGATTTAAAAACAAAGTTTCTCATTGTGCAATTGCAAGGAATTTAGGGATTTCATCATTTACAGTCCATAATATCATCAAAAGATTCAGAGAATCTGGAGAAATCTTTGCAAGTAAGCGGCAAGGCCGAAACTCAACATTGCATGGCCGTGTCCTTTGATCTCTCAGGCGGGACTGCATTAAAAACCGACATCATTCTGTAACGGATATTACCACATGGGCCCAGGAAGACTTCAGAAAACCATTATCAGTGAACACTGTTCATCTCTCCATCTCCATCAAGTGCAAGTTAAAACTCCACAATGCAAAGTGAAAGACAAAAATGCCGCTGGCTTCTCTGGGCCGCCATCTGAGATGGACCGATAGCAAAGTGAAAAAATGTCCTGTGGTCTGATGTGTTAACATTTAAAATTGTTTTTGGAAATCATGCACATCATGTCCTCTGGGTCAAAAAGGGAAAAGGCCTGTCCAGATTGTTATAGGTGCAAAGTTCAAAATCCAGCATCTCTGATGGTACGGGGTGTGTTAGTGCCCATGGCATGGGTAACGTACACAGCTGTGAAGGCACCATTAACGCTGAAAGGTACATACAGGTTTTGGAGCAACATATGCTGCCACCCAAGCAACGTCTTTTTCAAGGACGTCCCTGTTTATTTCAGCAAGACAATACCAAGCCACATTCTGCACATGTTTCAACAACGGGGCTTTATAGTAAAAATAAGTTCAGGTACTAGTCTGGCCTGCCTGCAGTCCAGACCTGTCTCCCATTGAAACTGTGTGGCTCATTATGAAGTGCAAAATACGACAACAGAGACCCCGGACTGTTGAGCAACTTAAGTTGTACATCAAGCAAGTATGGGATAGAATTCCACCTACAAAGCTTTAACAATTTGTGTCCTCAGTTCCCAAACACTTATTGAGTGTTGTTAAAAGGAAAGGTGATGTAAGAAAGTGGTAAACATGCCCCTGTCCCAACAAACGTGTTTCAGGCATCAACTTTAATTAGCAAAAAACAATAAAGTTTATCTGTTTGAGCATTAAATATTGTGTCTTTGTAATGTATTCAACTACATATGGGTTGATAGCGATTTAGAAATCATCGTATTCTGTTTTTATTTATGTTTTCATATTTTTTTTACTTAAATAATTTAAGTAACTAAATACAAATCTGTCGTGCAACAAGGAATTATTTTCAAAACAAATAACTAAACAAAGTCTGTCACTTTGAAGTGGCAGTGCTGTTCAATGATAGATTATTAGGTCATCACTAGACTGGAAGATAAGGGAATTTTACCACTAAGATTAATAAACTCTTTATATTTATTTATTATACCGTATACATTACAGTCAAATAAATTTGTCAGTAGCTGCTTACTCAGAAAGTCTCTGTAGCTGTGAGGGGACAGTGCTAACCACTTCACCATATCATGCAGACCTTTATATCATATAGCAGCTGTTAATTGCTATTAACTTTGAAAGTATTTGACTTGTAACATGTTTAAATGCTGTTGGAATGGAAAATGATGGGGTTGTTTAAGGAAGACTTAACACTAAAACACATTTAATATGAGTAATCTGGAAGAACAGGAAGCGAGACAGCGAAGTCTGGGGTCAAAGTTCTACAATCAACTGCAGCTGCTAGTAAGCGAATGAGATAGTTAAAAAACACAATGTGGGCAAAGTCTTTTACCGACGCAAAAATAGACCAACATGCACAGGAAAAATGATTAAACTTAACAAGTCAAATGCAGAAACGCATCATGCACACAACGCTAGAAGTCTTTTAATGTCCCAATCTTCAAGTCATAAAGTGTGGATATGTATTCAGTGCTTTTTTAATGCATGCATTAATATTATGCAAGAAAGAAAAAGGGTTTACTTTGTGATATTTTGCTGCATCAGTTACAAGTCACAATAGAGATTCCAAAAACCCAAGATAAAAAAAAAATACTTGGTTATATATTTTTCAATACAAATTATGCAATATAAAATGTGTGTACAAGAAGAAAGTTTTTTGCTTTCAGTATCTGGTGTGACGCACTCATGCAGCAAGAACTGCAACTAAATGCTTCCAACAACTTGATTCTAATACATTCCAAAGACATTCCCTAAAGTGTTTCATTGTGAGAAAGTGTGTGTCTTGCAATGGACTGGCTTCTAGGGTTGGTTCCTGTCTTGCACCCTGTAGTGCTATGCTAATTAGACCCTGCCCCCCTGCAACCCTGAAATGAATGAAAGTGTGTAGGAAATGAATGAATGGATGAATAATAGAATGAAACAAACTCAGGTATGTTACTTTCTGAAACAGTTTATTTACTTGTAATCATAAGCTTAATAATGCAAAACTGATTACTTATTTAGTTGTCTGACTAACCTGATTTCAGTTTTATACAGTGCTGGACATCCTCTGTTCTCTGTTTACAGATTGGGACCCCCCCGCCCCACCCCGTTACTGGTATATCCTGGTAATATTGTATAAAGTAATTTAAAAGTATCTGCTGGTAGTTCTGTTCTTATCATTAGTTGTTTTAATATGTCTTTAGCAGTGCTTGTGTGGCATGTTTAGATAATTTCAATCATTACTGATAATTTAAGCTTTGATGATGTTGACTTGTACCTAATCTGATGAAGATTGTTGTTTTAAAGATTGCTGTTCTCCTATCCAGACATTAAACAATGGCTAGTGATTGGAGTATAAGCACAGAAACTCATGTTGCCTGATAGTGATTAGACGGTAATCAGATAGTGATGCCTCTACTTTGGCATCAGCCACACAGTAGGGCAAGTGGATCACGATACAGTCAAAAAGATAAGACTCACAATAGCATTATTACTTGTTCACATGTCAAACAGGTTTACCCTTTAGGGGGTATAGATACCTTCACAGAGGTAAGTATGAGTAACTTAATAAAGATATATATATAAGTAAAGTAGTGAAGGTCTGGCCCCATCCCAACAAAGCAAGGTGACCAGGGTTGCTGAAGGTCAAAGCGATGTCCTGAATTCATGCAATTTTAAAATCCATCCAACTAGACTGACTGTCTGCTAACAATATTTCTCAGATATTTTAGCCCACAGTAACATGTTAGTATCATGCTTCTTATTTTTCATGCATGCAAATCTATCGTTGCACTGCATCCCAAAGATGCTCTATTGGATTGAGATCTGGTGACTGGGGAGGCCATTTGAGTACAGTGTTATTGTCATTAAAGATATTGTCACGGTTAAGAACCAGATTACTTGACGTGGCACACTATCCCACTAGAATTAGCCATCAGAAGATGGTACACTGTGATCATAAAGGGATGTGCATTCAGTAACAATATTTTTGTAGTTTGTGATATATAAGTGTGCCAAAAAAGTACTACCCACACCATTACACCACCATCAGAAGCCTGAACCGTTTATACAAAGTAGGGTTGGTCCATGCTTTCAAATAATTTATGTCAAATTCTGACTCTGCCATCCAAATGTCACGACTCATAAGACAAGGGAATGTTTTTACCAATGCTAATTGTAGCTTCAGGTGCCTGTTCTTGGCTAACAGGAGTGACACTGGCTGTTGTCTTAAGCTGCTGTAGCCCATCTGCACCAAGGTCCAATATTATGTGGATTGAGAGATGTTCTTCTGCATACATAGATTGTAACAAGTGGTCATTCAAACTCCTGTAGCAAGATCTTTACTTGAACTGTTAATGTCATCAAACAATGGGTGTGTCTTTTTTTTTTTTTCTGTGTGATTTACGGGCAGCATTTGACACTATACATCATAATATTTTACTGAATAAGTTAGATAATACTATACTGCTCACAAAAATTAGGAGATACTTCAAAGTGAAATACAGTCGATTCAGGTTAATGGGACCACATCGGGACAAGATCGTTTTGGTCCTAATAACCGGGTGGTCCGATTAAACAAACATGCCCCATGTTACAAGACGGGACGTGCTATGTAACATATTAAATGTTTAGTTTTCAGCAACACCGTTCATCAGGAGGTGGTAGTAATGGAGGCCCTGCTGTAACTGCACTAGATTTCAGCCTCACCTCCCACCAGAGGAGACATCTGACACAGTGGAGATGAAACGCCCAAAAAATTGGAGGAGATTTTTTCTCAAGAAGCTGTAAAAGGAGTTAAGAGAGCAGAAGTAAAGCAGCTGATGGAAAACTCCTTCTGTCTTCAGTGATGTCAAATAAATGTATTACCAACACCAGCTATTGCAGATTTGAAGTAAAAATGGCAGTATTACATCATTCAAAAGGGTCTCTATGGTCATTTTCAACTCTTAACTGATCTAAATGTGCTGCGTGCAAAGAGAAGAAGGTGGAATTTCAATTGGGTCATCATGATCATTCATCACAAAAAATGACTCTAAAATAATGATTCTGTTAAAATAATTAGGAAAGTTTATATTTAGTTGGGATGCATGTTTTCACTCTTACATACATATATTGTTGTTGCTCTGCCCAAACAAAAAATAAAGAAAGAAATAAAACAATCATCTGTTCTAGTCATTTGACAGGACCGCTGATGTGGAGAGATTGCTTACCTTTCCTAATATCAGCAAAATTCATTTTCAGCAAAATTCATTTTCAGCAAAATTCATTTTCAGCAAAATTCATTTTCCCCTTTGATTGACATTGTGTTGTGTTTTAGGTGATGAAATAGAAGGTCAGACTGGATGGTAGGTCTTGAGGGTAACATCATATGTTTGAGCATACTTGACTGGGATGACTTCAGAATTTTCCACATCATGCAACTTCAGTCTTTAATACCAAGAAGAAGCAAATTGCACACTGGAGATCCTTCAAAGATCCTTCACATGTACTTATCAATTAAAAAACAAACTATTTAGACAAAATACTAATTGCGCTTATCATTTTTGCAGTATGATGTCATATGGTTACACTGGACAATTCAAATCTTTTGAGCCACAAAAATATAATCAAAAATATCAACACCTTAGCAATTACCTGGGACACCATAGCAACAACCTAGCATAAACCAGGACGTAAACCAGCACCAAATGTATTGGGACACAAATACAATACAATCATATAACACATGTGATAGACACAACACTTGACACACACGACACAGACTCAAAACTACACACATCTGACAGAGAACACATGATACAGTCTCACAAGACAAAGACATATGACAGACACCTCACTTGACACAAAAGGTACAAACTCACAACACACACAACCGACAGACAACACATGATACAGACTCACAAGACACAGGCACAACACATATAACAGACACAACACTTGACACACAATAAAGACTCACAACACACACAGATGGCAGACAACACGATACAGACTTGAACACACACTGCACATGCACCCATAATAGACTCACAACACACACACAACAGTCACAGCATAGACAGACGTGAATCATGTTTTTGAAATGGTCCACTTTGATACTGTTTATATGCAGAGCACTAAATTTTAGTTTGCAGTATTGCATTGTAAATTCATTTTATTACTACTGATAAATGTTTTTGCCAGATTGATAATGGAAAAAAGACTTTTATTTCAGTTATTTATGCTGATTTTGCAATGAAGAGCATGTTATATTTTTTAGGTTGTTGACTTGTAAGTATACGTACTTAATTAGGTTTGTCCGGACTTACAGTATCTAGAGAGGGCTGGTGTTCCTGCACGTTTGTGCATTCCATGGAGAATGAATACCTGCACTCGCTCTGGTCCACTGTGGGTAAAACTGAACTCCTTACTCCTGTAAATTCATGTAACTAAATGCTTTCCTTTGTTTAAACTGTATTTTCTAATGTAGTGTTTGCATATGGTATAAAATGTTATACAATAAATGTTTTACAATATGTACCCAAATTGTTTAGGGAATTTCATTCATATTTCATTGTAATGTGACACTTAATTAAACATGTTGTCACTTTAAACCAGCAAAAAACATTTTTTTTTAAATAAATGAACATGTATATACAAATATATCTACCTTATTGTTAATATCTCCAACAGCAGGATGCTGTTAATTTAACAGTAACTTACTGACAACCATGCTGCCAGTTCTTTACTTTTTTATGGTTATTTTTTATAGTATTACAGATTTTCTCAATTGCTAAAACACTAAGCCCTGTTGTCTGAACCAAATGCTTAGTGCCCTGAACCAATTTATTAAAATAGTTACCCTTTTGGCAGAACCTTAGGCACTTTTCACCTAGTAAGACACAACTTGCAAGCATATTTTCACCCACTAAAACACATTTTGCACTGTAATGCACTTGGGTTGCATAAGCACAGGTAGCAAAAGATATAATAAAGCACAGGTGTAACAACTCAAAATTGAGCACACGTGCTTTCTTCACAAATGATGTGAAGAAATTATACATAGGCCAGTACAAGAGACCGAGTCGTTGAAGTACAATGGATAGAAACAGTCTTCTGTTGTTGTAATGTATTTATATATGCATAAATAATTTGTATTTTTAACACAGTACTGGGGACTGGGGTAGCCTAGTGGTTAAGGCACTGGACTCTGGATCTGAAGGTCCTGGGTTCATATCCCACCTCTGCCAAGCTGCCACAGTTGGGTCCTTAAGCAAGGCCCTTAACCCACAA
>JAUZSU010164320.1:0-13609 GCA_034780255.1 Parotocinclus maculicauda | reverse complement strand
AAACGAGGGTAGCATGGCTTCGGCTGGAGTACCGTATGTGGTAGCCTTCGGCTACAGGGAATTTTAAATTCTTGTATATAACTGAAGGGTGGCAACATGTAACATGTGCTCTATGCTTTAAAATATTTAAGAGAGCTCAAGAACAAAGAAATTGTCTTTTTTTAGTAAAAAATGCATAGAATTAAAAAAAAAATTGCATTGGATTAAAAATGCAGTTGTTTTACACAAAGTTCATCTGTTGTGTTTTTTTAAACATGGGGAAATATAATATAATAATATAATATAATATAATATAATAGCTGTGTATTTTTAATCATACACTTCAATATGTTGTATTGACTTGACTTAGACTCTAGCCTAAAGACTCGTGACTTGACTTGGACTTTGCGTTTGTGTATTTTGCGAATTATGAACATCTCTGATATATACACACTTAAGTCAGTGCATATTTAGAGTTAACCTAAAACGCATGTCTTTTGACTGTGGGAGGAAACCAGAGTACCCCAAGTAAACCCACGCAGACACAGGGAGGACATGTAAACGCCACACAGAAAGGACCTTTTCGCTGTGAGGCATCGGTGCTACCCATGAGCCACCATGCCCAGTTTGTGGATAGACATGCATACTATATGATCATAATAAGGAAATATGTTTTAATTATAAAAATATAAAAAAACAATGCCATTGTAGCTTGTACATCGGTGGTTACCTTTACATGGGACGACTTTTGTAAATCTGCAGTCGATATTTCTGAAAGCAGATTTCAACTAAACTTCTTATGTGCACTGATTTTGAACTTTGACTCACCCTTTTCAGTCCGATCCAAATTTGAATCAGATTACTCTATTTCAATGAGATTTTTTTTATAAATGATTTCTATTCCAACTGTCCTACCAATCTGTTTATTAACAATTT
Organism: Parotocinclus maculicauda; assembly: GCA_034780255.1. Classification (NCBI taxonomy): domain Eukaryota; kingdom Metazoa; phylum Chordata; class Actinopteri; order Siluriformes; family Loricariidae; genus Parotocinclus; species Parotocinclus maculicauda. Next base: position 12,694 of record JAUZSU010164320.1, on the reverse strand, counting down.
ATTAGGCTGCATATAAATGTTTGAAGTCGGATTATTAATGGGGATAGTGTGGAATTGCATCATTAAAACCTAAACTACAAATTGTGCAATTGTTTACTATTTTGGTTTTTTTTTTTTTCCTCCTTTCCTTCGATTTTCCATCAAATTGTTCTGCCTTCCCTTACTTCAAGAGAAAGGTCAACTCTAAACTTCAGTAAACGTCAGTAAACGTCAGTAAACTCATGACTGTACACACATATTCACACACACAAACCAAAATATTTATTTTTACACATCTTGCCATGTGCACAACTGACTACACGATTCTCATACCAAGCAATTGATTTATTGTTGTGACACCATTATTCTCACTCCCACTGAGCGTTCCTCACATTTGTGTGTGTGTGTATGTGTGCGTGCGTGCGTGTGTGTGTCTGAACCTTGTCTTGCTACACTTGTGAGGACCAAATGCCCCTACAATTAAAGTAAAGTCAGGAATTTTGACTAGTCCTCAGTTCTTAAACTGTTATTTTAAATTAAAACTTTTATTTGAAAAATCACAAGAACCAAGAGGCTTGCTTTACTAAAGTAAAGGTTATGTGTAAAGATAGTAATAAATGCTAGTAAATCTTAAAGACAAAAGAAAGGAAAAAAGAAGTGAAAGTCCTAAAGAGGAGACAGCGTAAAGAAAGCAGAAAATATAGTCTACGAGGCTAAGAGTAAAAAAAAGTCCAAAGAAATAAAGATTACAATGGTGAAAAATTGAAAGTGATTAAAAAAGACAGAATTGTCTTTTAAATTGTCAAATTGAAGAAAGATATTTATTGATTTAAGGCGCAGACTGTGGAGAATTTAGGTTAGTTCAGAACTAATGTGAACAAAAAAATAATTTAAGCAAATTTTTAAGAGAAGGAAGACATTTAAGAAGTATTTGAATAGAGAAAGCCAAATTATATTGTTTTATTTGAGTTTGGGATTGGGAATTGGAAAGCCATTCCATTGTGGGTGCCATTTTATTCACCCCACTCAGAGTGCACTGTGAAGTAAGAAAAAAAAAAATATATAAAAAAATAATATATATATATAATAACAAGAATAAGTTTGAGAACAAAATAAGTTTAATTCTATACTTTTGCTTGTAACCTTTTATTTAAATGAACCTCTTAAGACAAAGTATTTGTCATATTTCTTGATTTGTCATATATCTCTATTCATCCCTCAAGAGATTCAAGTTCCAGAATTATAAGCTCTTCATCTGTAGCCGACACACCTGACAATCATTTTGTTTTGCCACTCTTACCTTTTGGATTGCCCTTGAATTTGTGTCCCATACCTGACATTATCACTCTACACATTTCCAGTCTATTTGCATTTATCTGCCTTGAAGTGTGTTAAAAAAACGACATGATATGTTTTTCCTTCGCGTTATGCTCTCGAGACCCTGTTTTGCAAACATTCCTTAGGCTATGTTCACATGGAAGGGAAAAGTAGCTTGAATGGCAGAAAAACACATCAAATTAAATCCAATCAAATGCTGTCCTGAAATCCAGTAAGTATCTTATGTGACCTCAGTCCATTCAGAAGTCATGTGACGTTTATATGAGGAGTTTCAGTGCACTGGTGAAAGCCCTGTAGGAAATCCTGGAGCTCGTCTGCTTGGAGCAGTATGATGTAGTGTGGCATGGGAACATAATTGACGGACTTTGTAAAACCAATGGACACACAGGTGGAAAGTCTCTATAATATAAGAAGGTCAAACACAAACATTATTTTGGAGAACATTTCTTCTGCCTTGTCGTCTTACCATATTTTATCCTCTACTTAAGAGAACTACTAATCCTCCTAAATTTCTTCTTCCTTGTCCTAACAGTTTTTTGCCTTAGGACCTCTTTTCGGGGCTAAGATGCTTTGTGAATTACTTTTAAAGAGGGAAACGGCCACAGTTTACTTCAAATATTTGGCATGTTGGCTGGCTTACTGTTCTCCTGTGCATGTGGGTCAGTTTAAGACATATGCGCGAGACATAAATTGGTAGCTCCACATTCATGCCATTGTACCACATCTCTAGCATTGTATCATTTGGGTTTGATTAGGAGACTGAAGAGAAGTGAGCTGAACCTCATGTGCCTACTTTGTTATAAACTATGTTAATAGGAACCACCCTCTTGCCCTTGCAGTTGGACTCCTTGACCTTTGGTCAAGTATACCAAATTTACATTTACCTTTATGTCATTTAGCAGACGCCCTTATCCAGAGTGATTTGTGGGTTAAGGGTCTTGCTCAGGGACCTTGGACCTTCTGGCCCATAGCCCAGTACTTTAACCACTAGACCACCAGTCCCACAGTCCCAGATGGTCTTAAGACTGGTAGGTTTAGGCATCATAGAATCTGCTGTGCAAAGTGGCATGAAGGGTCAGGTCCCAGGGGTTCATTAAAACACTGGGTCTTAGTGGGATTTAAGTGCAGGACACATTCCATAGCTACCATGGGTACCATTTGTATACGATAATTGTACTGGAGCTAGCTGTAACTTTTTCCCATCTCCTAAATTTGTGGTGTTAAGATCATGTAACAGGATAGATCTAAAGTAAACTGAACTCCTCATCAAATTTAAAAAACCAGTTTGAGATGACAAAGTGCATTATCATGCTAAAGGTAGCTATTAAGGAGCAAATCGTGGCCATTATGGATGCACCGTGCCTGCATGGACTTAATAAGGGCCACATGTTGACCTTCTCAGTTGAGCCAGTCTCCATTATCTTTAGTCGTGCTTATCAGACACACTTATGGCTAGTGAGTGGAGGCTTCAAAGACTTTGTTCTGCAAGGGGTCAGGAAGGGGTATTAAACCTCCAGGTCTCAGTGGAGGTTGAGTGCTGGACACATACCGTAGCTACCATGTCAGCTCTTTATGTAACATAATTGGGCTGGAGCCACCTGGAAAACATGATCAATTGTTTACTTTGCACGTGTTTTACTTGTTGCCAGGGGCGATTCTGGGAAACTGCACATGTTTAAATGTTTCGGACTGTCATTTTCACACTTGTGTAGGAGAGAGAGTGGATCAAATTATTTGCAAGGCTAGGGGCCTGCATTATTTTCTTTGTTATTTTTTTATGCAAATACTTTGTATGGTTTTAGCATTTTTTACTAAACTTTCATGTAAAAAATACTATTTTTAAGATGCAGACAAATTCGCAACTGAAACGTTTTAGCTTATTTCAGTTTCTCTATGTCCGGTTTATAATGCATGCCTTCGGAAACGTGGTTCGCAGAAATAAATCAGAAAATCAAACGATGGAAGAGATTCTAACAGCCTTACCACACTAATATAGACATAAATGACACACTGACTAAATGCAAGCTTATCTGTTTACTTTATGTGAGAGGCGTCGTCTAGCCACCACTGGCGTATTTGATTGGACTCAAATCAGTCACTTGAGTCACTTTCATATGTTGTTCTAGATCACAGCTTATTTGGACCAAATCCTAAAGTACTGAAACAAATTCTATTATATATGTGTAATGTTATTCGCTTATTTGGACCAAAATTCCTCTTAATCGGACCAAAGAACATGTACAGTATGTAATACCCGTGAAGAAATTGACTGTATATATATATTAACATGTGCAACGTTTTAGGGACAGATTCGTTCACATTACAGACAGACACAGGTCACTCACATGAAAAAAAATCTGATTTGAGCAATGTGACTTGTAATGTGAACGTAGCCTATGTGTCAACATCCACTAGTTGTCTTTGTGATCTGTCTAACTGTGCTTTAGGAAGGTAAACCCAGCGTTGCGCTTTTAGTAGAAGGTCCCAGGGGGTAAGTGACCAGAGTCTGGTTCTTCTAGGTAATGTAGTTCAAATAGGCCCAGAGTTTCAAGTATTAATAGAGCTGTAAATAATATGTTGGGAAATATTATAAAATATTATTTAAATCTAAAATATACTTTTAATAATTATTACATAGATTATGCCGGTGGTATTGTTTTTTATTGAAACAGAGAAGGTGCTTCTGGGCGCTTGCTCCTTATTCATGCTTCCATCTGTCACTACCATTGGGCGGATGGGGGATATGGGTGTCAGGCTCTGAACTACAAACCAAAAGGGGGAGTTCAAATCCAGCTCTGCCAAGGAAGACCTTTAACTTTCACCTGATCAGCTCCATTGTAAATCTGGATAAGAGCATCAATAAATAATGTTTTTAATATAGACAGCAGGGGTTGGGGTTTTGCTTCTATCATTAGTTTTTATGTAGATTATGACTGATTTTGGGGGGGAATTATTTGTATAGCTATAAGACTATATTTCAGAATAATTGTAAGGAATAAACAAGGTCAAATGATGTCAACCTTGGTTACAAGTTTGTAACCAAAGGACACCAGAACTAACCCAACTCTCCATTACACATCTAGTAGATGTAAGCTGTAGCCCATCACTACATTTCAGTATCATTAAATCCAGATTCAACCCCAGTCAAAGGATCACCACAGGCTAATCCAAAGCTATAGCTCATCAATTAGTGCGATGTCAAAAGATCTTTGCAAACCCCCGCAGTAAACCACCAAACCTCTAAACCACAGGCTAGCCGAGGGATAACAGCTGCTCACATTCCTCGCCAGTGACTTTGGCAGGTTCCTACAAAGGAGAGAGGAGCAGGACAGAGAATTGAGGTCATTAGTGTTGGATAAATGTACTGTCACACTGGGATGACCTGAAAAGGAACAGAAGAAGTCCATCATGATCCAATTTGGGCCATTTACGCTGCCCCGGAGCCACATGGGGTTTACTGTAAATGGGGATTGGCTTGGAGGGAGGTGTGCTTTTTAAAAGTGCAAAGAGAGAAAAAGGTACGAAGGAAGATGAAAGCCTATTTTCATTATGTTCTCACCTTTATACTTTCATATTGTTGTTCTGGGGACTTTCTGATTGGCCCTCCTTCTACGTTGTTTGCATATTGGATGTGCAGTTGCCTGTGTGAGTTAATTTTACTGCCTAGCAAATGATTTAGGTGCATTAGTAAATAAGAACAAAATGTACGTGTTTAGTCTCTTCTCATTTTCTCATCCACTTTATACTATACTCACACTCCCAAACTAAGGGCACTTTAGAAACGCCCGTAACACGCATGTCTTTGGACTGTGGGAGAAAACCAGAGTGCCCAAAGTAATCCCATACAGACACAGGGCAGACATGCAAACTCCACAAAGAAATCACTCAGACCTCTCCAGATTGAACCCAATACCTTTTGTAAGGCACATCAAATTTATAAAATTTATTTATTCAGTGGAACCTCAGCACTTATCATTATTTCTTTCCAGTAGGCACACTGAAAACACACCTTTTTCATAAGGAATAACGTAAATAGAATGAATCCATTCCAAACCCCACCCCGATTGTATTGTATTTAAATCTATTATTATTTATTATTAAATATATAAGCGCTATCATCCTCATTGTTTTCATTTTTGGTTGGCCGTTACCAGTAACCTTCTTAGGACCTTTTGGTGACACATTTACACTTGGGATATATGGGGTTTTTTTTTTAACTTGCATGTACGCTTATGTTTTTGGCTGAAAAGGGCATACAAGTCGCACATCTCAACTCATATGAGTTCTATAAATTGCTTTGACAGCTGCACAAATGACAAGTGTATTTTTTCTTGTAGAAAGGCATTATTTCAAATAAGCTTTATAACCATCTTGGCCCAGAGCCTCAACCAAACAAGCCTATAGTGACATTGGTGAGGAAAATTTCCTAAATGATTTAAAGAAGAGAGGACCAAGACTCACAAAGAGACCCAACCTCTTTGGGCTACCTAGATTTTTATGTGGAAGAAATAAATGACCTAAGAAATAAGTTACCTAAATGATAAATTTATAATACCAAATTAATTATGCCAAAGATAAATACATCACAGCTAAATATAAATGCTGCAATCTAAATCTTTGTCCATGATTACCTGATGGTGTGTAAAGGCCTACAGCCAATATAAAATAACCAAACATGATTTTATAATTAACCACTAAAGAAATGCAAGCTTGGGTTACTCTCCTAAGAGGAAAGATGCTGTTGAAACACCATCTACTTCCTGTCCGTACTCTGCACAGAATTCGATTTCTCCGATCGAACCCTTGGATCGACATTCATTATAGTGATCGTAGTTGGTTTGAGCAGTGTGTTAAAATATTCCATACGTTCTAAAATGATGCCGAAGAAATGCATTACAAGGTTCAGCCATATTCTAAAGCTCCCAGTATAACATATCATCATGTATTCAACATTTAGTTCCTGTCAGTCGCCACTTAATACAAAAATAAATGATTCAAAGTAAATAAAAGTTTAAATACGGAACCCACTAGTGGAGTATACTGAATTATCCATTAGGCAAACAAGTGGAAATGATACTTTAATTTAAAATGACAAGTGATAGCATATCAGCAGAGAAAGTGAACGAAGTAAAATCTAATTACAGATACTAAGAGTTGAGCAATGGAGAAACAAGCAATGCACAATACAGAGCAGAAAGAGAGACAGAGAGAGAGATGGAGACGAGATGTACAGACAGCAGATCAAATGATGCAGATTTGAGAGATGATGAGTTGAGGCTGAGATTAAATAACCATAAAGGCTTTCTCCCATCGACCGACGTGTCACATAGCATGAGATAAGACCTTTTTAATGTAACATGACCCCACTTTCTTTCTCTCCCTGGCTGCCTCTCCTTCTTTCACACTTCCCCTTTCCGTCCTTCGTGCACATACACACAGGCGCAGAAAACACACTCCTCAGTAAATACTCAGTAGGTTATAAATAAACCGAGCTGTAATAGAACTTTAGAAGGATCTGACATCAAATGATGTGCTGGTGAAAGATAGACCTGAAATAACTGATTTATCACGATGCTAAAAATTGCAAACATAGGAAGAATCAAACCATAAAAATAAAGTAGGTGTTAAAAAAAACAAAAAGCAACCCTAGACAGGGCGCCGATCCATCGTATTACAGAATATTCATAGATTCATATATGAAACAAAAAGTTTTGAAAATATGAAACACTCTTTACTTATTGCCAACAGTGAAGGCATGGGAATTCAGTAGTGCCTGTACGTTAGTTTGAAAGCTTCTGCCAAATTTCTAAATGTAAATGTAATGCAGTTACACTTTTAATGTAGTCTTGAGTCTAGGAGACGTGAGTCCATGATCTCATTTGTTCAGGCAGAATGACATCTCAAGGGTAAATTTGTAATGCAAATAGAAGGCGTGTTTCAACACCTAGTGAGCATTTTACGTCATGAAATGCACCCTCCCAACAACAAGGCTGTCCCTGATCTTAGGTGCCACACTGAGATATCTGATGTCATGTGGATTATAAGAAAACATTCAATGTATCCTCAAACCTAAGGGCAGTCCCATTATGGAACCCAGCAACTCTCCTGTATAACAACCATTCAAAGTGGCTAATGGTGCTGTGGTAGTCTAGTGGTTAAGGTACTGGACTCTAGACCTAATGGTCCTGGGCTCAAATCCGACCTCTGCCAAGCTGCCACAGTTGGGTCCTTAACCAAGGCCCTTAACCCACCATTGGAGAGGAGCCGTAAATGTGAATGTAATGGATGTGACACTGATGGCAGAAGAGTAATCTTTAAACTTCAGTTATTTTAGCAAGCACCACTGAGGAGGTTTATTCTTGTTTTATCTGAAATGGTCAGTTTTGCCAATTTTCTTCATTTTACAGTTTGTATGTAAAAGTTTGTCATAAGTTAGCATGACAGATGGTCCCCATGGTCCCCATTAATGTGAGAATATTATGTTTATACATGAGCCTGATGGACTTGTTGTCAAGTCGGTTCTTGGTGGTCTTCACAGTGTGAGCAACTGCATTGTTTTGCTAAAAGTAACCCTTCATCGTTTCGCTTTGAAAACAATTTTAGTAAATATTTTTCTGTTGAAAAGCATTAAGAAATTTTCACTGTAAAAATCACCTGTACCACCAACTGGTAAGGCTTCCCACACCCAGACACCACTGCCTCCATGCTTATGATCGTTCTGTTGCATCTCACCAGCTCTTTGAAGACACCACTCCATGCCATCACGATGCAACTCAAATCGTGATTCATCCCTCTTCACAGCTTTCTGAATCAGACTCAATATTCTGCCAGAAACTTTATTCTGTCCTTGATGTTTTTTCAGACAGCACTGGCTTTATAATGCATCTTCTAAACAGTAAACATGTACCAGACAACCTTTAGGGTAATGTCCTTCTTGAAAGAGTCGTGTTTTCTGAGGTCTTTAAATCTTCTCTCAGTTTTTGATGGTTTTTTTTCCTGTCTTTAAAAACTTTCTCTGTTCTTTCTTTCTATTGGCATCACTTGTTGTTTTGTTTGTTTTTAAGTGTTGACCCAATCTCTTTTTAGCTGACAGAGATAGAAAGATTTGCTGTCCCTTTAGGGTCTTGTACACTTCGAAATAGCTGCAGTTGGCCTGTTGAAGACCACATATGTAGTTTCTAACAGCATCCTCTACATAACACATTGCTTGTTTCTGAAACAGAATTTTGTGAGTGTTTACCCTGGGACTCACAAGACTGTAAATCTCTGCCTCTAGATATGTGTCACTCCAGCCTGTTTTCAATCTTTTGATGGACTGCATCAGGTGTGGCAGATGAAGATATTTTGAAATATGATGTTTTGAGAAATTTTGAATACCCAAACGTATTCATATGAGTTTTTCAAATGTCACACATTTTAAAATTCTCATGTATGTTTGTGTACAAAAAAACCCATGTAAATCAATGTCCTATTTCCAACTCAACTCAATTCCTTGTGAAGTAGAATACATTCTTCCTTTAACAGAGTAATTTTGAATACAAGTTTAAGGGAGCCAAGTTGATGACATCATTTTGATGACCAATTTTTCTCACAATAATAGAAAGATTAGATATTTTTACCTTGTGCGGACAATTCACTTGTTTTTTTAATGAAAACCTACAGCTTTGTTTTGAAAAGCCAAATGATTCGCATTAGGTTACTGAGGTAAAGGTGTAGGTCTAGCATTAATTAGCCACAGTAATATGTCAGTGGAAAGTCCTCCCAATGATAGAAACACATTAACGTGTGTATTTGTGTGTATGTGTATGTGTGTGTGCGCGCGTGTGTGTGTTTAAATAGAAGCAGACTTCATTCCCTGGATATTTGCTGATGGTGATCTTTAATATGGATCAAGCACTATGAAACATTACACGAGAAGGCCTGTGTGACTGGGTGCATGTAGAAAGCACAATTACAGCTGCACTTGAACCTTGAACACTAGCATGATTAAGTGCACTCTTCATCAAGATCCAACAGCCTTGCTTTTACATGCTAATGAGCCACTCTCCTGAAAATGTTTCCCATCTTACTGCTTATGTGGTAAAGGAAAAGTTACAATTGTGTCTGATCTGTATTTGATTATACGGAGGTGCTTGAAAGTTTGTGATCCATCCAAAAGAGTCTGTATTCATGCAAAAATAGGGCCTAAAATTTCATCAGAACACTAAGAGCCCAGCTAAACAGATGAGACCAAAACATTATACTTATATAATACTTAAATAATCCAGTATTGCATATCTATAACTGGCAAAAGTTTACAGACCTTTACTTTCAGGGTCTGGTGTGACCTTCCTTGTGCTGCAAAAAACACATGTTTGTGTTAAATATTGATCAGTCCAGCACATCAGATTGGAGGAATTTTAGCCCATTCCTCTGTAAAGGATAGCTTGAACTTTGGGATTTTAGTGTGTTTGCTCACATGAACTAAAGCTTCAGGTTGTTCCCCAACATTTTTACCGATTATGATTAGGAACATTGCCTAGGCCATTCCAAAACATTAACTTTATTCTTCATTAACCATTATTTGGCAGAATGATTCATGGGTCATTGTCTTGCTGGGCTATTCAGTCTTATGAGATGCAGTTTGTGAATAGATGCCCTGAGGCTTTCCTTTTTGAATTTGCTGGTTCAATTTAGAATTCACTTTTCCATCAGTAATGACAAAGCGTACTGGCCCAGATGTGGCAAAAGACCCTAAAAATATTACCCCACAAATGGGATAAAGTCTTGTGCAGGAATCCAGTGTTTTTCTTTTTGCAGACATAACATCCATATCATGACATCCATATCATCCATATCACCCATTTCATTTAAACCCCAAAAAAACTGTTTTGGTCTCATCTGTCCACAGAACATTTTTAAGTAGCCATTTGGCTTGCCTATGTAATTTCTAGAATTCTGAAGACTGTTGGCAGTGTTATTTTTTGAGGAGTTTTGAAGGCACGGCCATATACACCAACTGTTTTTTAGTGTTCTCTTGGTTTGCGAACTCATGAACATTAATATCAGCCAAGAATAGAAAGGGTGGGGTTCATTTGTGATCATTCATAGAATTACATGTCTATCTCTGTGTTGGTCAATCCCTCCTGTAGAGGATAACAATGGTCTTGAATTCTCTGCATTTGAACACAAGCTGTCTGACTGTAGCTTGGTGGAGTCCAATGTTTATATAACATTTCCCGGTCTGATGGATTCTTTTTCTAAGCTCCTTATCTCAGTTGTTTGGAGTTCAAAGTTCCTTAGTCCTTAGTCTTAGTATTGGTATACCATTGGTTGCCTATAATTTCACCTTCAAATTAATTGCTAATCCTAAAGGTTCACATACTTTTGACACTCACGCATACATAATATTTGATCATTTTCCAAGTGTAAGACTTTTGTCAATGCTTTTGGTAATTATAAAAGGATCAAACCATGTACGAGTGTACTTATTAATGTAACAAAAACGGGACCATACCATGTGACACAATAATGTGTACTACAAGAGTACACGACTTGAGACAGCCAAGGGTGCACACTCCAGGAATTATGTTGATTTCAGCAGATAAAACATAATATGATAGATTTATAATTTACCACAATTTTCCAGAAAAAAATAATTTACCACAGGACTGACCTTTATCAATCATCAGTAACCCAAATGCACTTACATTTCATAAAAAAAATTATGTAGACAAAATAATTGCAACAGGTTGTGAATTCATTCTGATTCACGAAACAAAACTGTTCTCCCTATGTGTACTCAGTAGGTGGACTGACTACTCAAATTGGGCGACTATGCGATGATTGGCATGTCATTACATATTAGATCTTTCTATCAGTAGGATCCGTATGTGGTACTTAAAGAATGGGTACTTTATTTAATCCTAATAAACTGAGTAACCACATAATTAATTAAATTCAAATTAAAAGTGAGTGAGCTGTTCTAAAGAATGTAAATGTGCCTCTGTAAATGTGTGTGTGTGTGTGTGTGTGTGTGTGTGTGTGTCCATTAACCAGTATTTTCCTATAGTCTGCAACCCTGAGTTAAATTAAGTGGAAATAAAAATGAATGAATGAATAAATGAATGATCAAATAAATTACTTAGAGCACAATAAACAGGGTTTCCATGGCAACTTGTTTAACTTCAGTTCTGCCCACATCATGGTTTTCCTCAGTCAGGTCCAAATCTTGGGGAGAGATCATTCGAGTCAAGTTAGAATGAATACGCTGACATACTACCCAGCATGCACTGGAAGGGTCAGAGCAAAAGCTGACAATGATTCACTGGTCCTGTCCTAATTCATTTACTCTCGAGTCTCTGTAGCTGCCCTGCACACACACACACCCACGGATACACTTAGAGAGGCGATCCTACTCTGAACTGTAATAAAGTGAAGTGAGCTGAACTCTGGCAGATGGTGGTAAAAGAATCAAAAAATCCAATTAGCTCGTCAGAGAGAGCGGGAGAAAGTTGGAAGTCTGGAACACCATAGAAGAATCAGGTTGCAAGCTCATTGTTCTCTAGGTTTCATTTTGAACGACGTGTCATTTTGAGCTTCTCAGAATTCATTAATTTTGTATAAAAAAAAATAGTAAAACGCCCTGCAAAGTTCAATATTATTGCCAATGGATATACTAGTTTTCCCTCACATTCACCAACGTAACTCACTTTCAGAACTTTATCTCACAAATTTTTGTAACATGTATATATTTACACACTGCTCACAAAAATCAGGGGATATTTCATTGTAGGACATTTCATTAAAGTCCATTGTAGGGCACACTCACATATTAGGGGCACTTTAGAGACACTGATTAACCTAACTTACATGTATTTGGACTTTTGGGGTACCCAGAGTAACCTCATGCAGACACTGAAAGGACATACAGACTCCACACAAAAATGACCCAGACCTTCTTGCTGTGAGGCAACAATGTTACCCCTTGAGCCAACGTGTCACCCAGGATTCATACTACGGCAGGATGATGAACCAAAGCACTCTTTAAGTCTTGGAAGACTTTTAACTTGAAAGAGCATGGGTGCTGACTGTCATGGACTTTCATGTCATGCACAGTCACCTTATTTGTATTTTACTGTGAAAATTTAATTTCTGATTCTAAATTTTCAGGTCATGAAAATATATAGTCATTCCAAACTGTCACGTTCAAAGTTTTACCCATTTTCAGACAACAAGTTAATGGACTTTGGAATTGGACTTGGATTTGGAATTGATGTTAAAGAATGGGCTTTAATTTGAGGAAGAAACACACATGTTCCTTAACACACATGTTCCAGAACCTGTCCCACCCCATGCACCACTCTCTCACAGCACTGGGCAGCTCCTTCAGTGCCAG